>CABHPP010110945.1:0-23482 GCA_902168425.1 Peromyscus attwateri | reverse complement strand
TTTACAATGTATCTTGAGAACAATTCACATATAAAATAAACTATCCCAGAAATGAGGAGCAGATTGTGGTGTATGTTCAAGGTGCTTCCTGTGATTTCCTGCATACATTTTGTGTCCAATTTCAATCAATTCTTAAAACTTTATCTTTCGAATAGGGTGAATTTCAAGATTCTCACATATATGAAAGATGTGTGGTTTTAGTCTTTAGAAATCCATCTCTGAATTTCCCTTTTTCACTCTAATCTCCATATCATCCTTTTCCATATTTAGGGTGATTTTCCAATCATTCCCCATCTTCTGAAATCTTACTAATCATACCAAGGCCATTTTCAATTTTCTCTTCCCCTAGAAGTCTTGACTATTATATAAAGAAACAATTAAAGTGCACCATGATCTTAGAAATACACTGGGCTTTGTGATCCTGCAGTTAAAAAAACTACTCACTGTAGCATTATGAAGCATGCACTGGGGTGTTATATGTGCTTTGCCCTGGAAGCACAAGATGAAAGGAAATGTTAAACTTACTCCTAAGTGGACTGTAGTCTATGGGGAGAACTAGAAAAGCTTAAAAACAAGATGCAATGTGATAAGCTCAATAATTCAGAAAACAGATGAAGCAGAAAACCTGTATGTTTTATAGGAAAACCTTCAGAGAAAACTGTACTCAAATAAAAGAAGAGAGAAGGCATTTCAGACAGGATCCACTATATCTAAGAGAGTACTGAGGCATGAAATAGGGTATTTTCACAAAAGTCGGGTTAAGTCAATAAGCTGGTTGTGTATACAGCACACCCAGAAGGAGAGAGTAGGCAAAGACAATAATGTGGGAGTTCTTGATGTGCACACAGCATTCTACTTTTAATGAGTCGTGCAGAACATGGTTAGGTCTCCTTGATTTCAACCTTTCAGTCATGAATACCTTTGGAGACATGTTGTGCACATAAAACACAACTGAATTTATGTTTGGATAAGTTTTAAACTGACAGTACTGAGAATGATCTACTAAACTAAGAAAGACGGAGGGATACCCAGAAGTCACTACAAGGGATAAACAGGACGACACCATGTAGCCTTTAGTGATGCTGAGCCTAAGAAGAATATAGTGATGCTTTAGTTAATGGACCCAGAAGAACTTGCTGACATTTTAGAAGAGAAGTTAAGAGTCCTCTCTTAGGTACTGTTCAAAGTGACAGATATACAGAAGAATCAAGTTTAGTAAAGTTAGTCAAGTTTGGATATAGAAAGGCAGAGAGCTTGAGTGGGTGAGGTTACAACTCAGGATTTTCAGAATAGAAGCTACAAAACATGGAACTAAATAGAGACTTCTCAAAAGATGAAATACAAAGGTTTAAGAATATTTTAAAAATTCTTAGCTGTCAGGGAAATGTACATTAAAACCAATTTAAGACTGTATCTTACTTCAATCAGAATGACTAAGCTCAAATATACAATTGATGACAAACGCTAGTGTGGCTATGGGGAAAGGTGAGCACTTCCTCACAGCTGTGAGGCAGTTTCCTCACAGTAAACTGGTGTAGTAAATATACTTTTGTCTTTTAACACAAAGTTTTGCTTGTAGCTCAGGCCAGCCTTAATCTCATGGTTAATCCTCTGACTTTAGCTTTCTAAGTACTGGGGTTATAGGTATGTGCTAACACATGGGCTCATGAAGCTCTCTTTTCAACATATATACAGAACACATATACTCTCATGCCTCTCTGAACTCTATCCCAAGAGAATTCATAGAGTCTGTAGTCCTGTCGTTACGACAGAAAACACTTGAGAGCATATTTTGAATCTGATTTTCAATCATGTCCCCAGAAAACACAATAGTGCCTGGCTGATTGGATATTTTAAAATATTAAATAAATACATAGCAAATGAAGTAAAATACATGAACAAATTTGTCCCTATGATATAGAATTCTATGATTATCAGAGCATGCCTACAATCAGTGGCTCAAGCAATTTTATTAATTGCAATGAATGAACTTACCACTTTGTACTCAGCATGATTTCTTTTTGACCAAACTAAAACTCACTATCTTGAGAAAAATAGAAGAGTCAAGGATTATTTTGTTGCAGCCTCTAGACTTTTGAATGGATATTTACAATTGTTGTAGTGTATTTTAGATGAGAATGGATCATGTTTATTAAAATAAAAAAATGAGTAATTTTTGCTTATTTATAAAGGAACTTTAAAATCTGGGTACAGTGGTATATGCCTATAATAAAAGCATTCAACTGACTGAGAGGGGTGGATTTCTGTGAGTTCTAGATTGTGTTGGCAACTACAGGAAGCCCATGTTTGAAATAAACAAGCTAACAAACAAGCAGCCAAATAAACTAGAATATAAAATGATAACAACAAAAATAACAGACTTTCTAAGATGGAATTACTAGCACTCCTCACTTGGGTCCTACAATTTTACTGTTTCTATATTTTTCTTAGTTTTCACTTTGTAGAGCATTTTATTCCTTGTTGTAATATGGCCACTATTTTTGCTTCCAATTTTTGAAATTTGAGAGCAGATGGCCTTGATACAAGAGCAATAACCTATAAAAAAATGATGTATACATAACCAAATGAACAGACTTTTGATGATACAATCAAGTGCAACTTACATAAACTGAAGTGTCACATGTACAATTATATTTCCAATTATTTCACCGCATGAAAATTATACAGAAGTGAAAGCAGTTCATAAAAAATATAATATTGCATTTATCCAACCAAACCATTTTTAAATGGATTTGCTTTTGTTGTATTCTCAGTATCTATTGTCACAATCAGTTTGAAGAACATGTCTTTGCCATATGAGATTCAGGCATAGACCTGCACAAGTATGCACAACCCCTGAGAAGCAAGCTATCTGAGCAGCGATGCACTAAAAATAGAAGGAAATCTTAAACTTGGTTTCTAATTCTAGAGTATGTAAGCATTCTGTGGTTAAAGTAAAACATAAGCCCCATTCGAGACTGTGCCTCATTGCATTCAACCTAAAGTAATTTTAATTCAGTCTTATTTAATATCCAAAGAAGACCTATTGACCAGAAGATTGTCCTACGAGATTCTGGAAAGGTAATGACTCAGTTGTGAATAGTTGCTTCCTGTAACCCTTCTCAGACACGGGAATAAGAACTGTAGTTGGTGAGTATTTGCATTTAAATCAGTGCAAATGCCTTTTTTTCTTTTTTTAGAAGTTAAGCCTAAATGCCTTGTTTAGTGTTAGCTGAGCATATAGGAAGAAATTCTCTGAAATTTTACACATAAACTACTTTTTTTTCATGTGTGGGAAATTCCACATTTAGTTGTGAGGCAGATCATAGCCACAAATAACAAAGCTTGTAATAGAGAAAACTGAATTTTGAGATCATCTATACAATGTGGCTTTTTAAACATAGGAAATCGAGGTTGTTCACATTGCTTATAAATGAAATATGGGTTCCATAGGAAGTCACCATGATAGAAATTAATGTGTGTCCTGGTGTTCATCCACCGCAGTGTGTGGAAGCACAGTGTTTACCATAATGAGGTTATCCCTGCTGAACAGAAAGTACCAAAGACTTTTTAGCTTGAATATGTTAGAAGTACTCTTTACTTCAGGTCTTTGACAAAGGGAAATCTGGGTCCGGACATAAAGTAAAATATATTATTTTACATAACAAAAACTAAACCCGTAGACTACTCCAAAGTCTTTATATAGCCTATTAAGTTTAAACCAGTCATCCCTCTGTCATACATTTTCCAACTAGCATATGGAGTAAAAGGAAAGATGTACTCATTGGCATGGTTTATTGTTAATGTTAAATATGTCTACTTCAACTTTCATATTTTATTTTCTCCTTTGATTCCTCTCTTTCCTCCAAATCTCCATTACTTCCTAATGCTTTACTCTATGACATTGCAACACATCAGAGATATAATTTTCTTAGAGGAAACAGCAGCATGGTTTTAACCAGACTCAAATGTTGTGATTGTATCATTGGTATTTTTCTCTGAGGCTAGAATTGAGTGAAATTTTCTGTGCTCATATGTTTGGTTTGTGCTACAGTGAGGACTGTGAGTGACCTCATGAGGTCAGTGGGTGACCAGACAGAAAGCACAGCTTTGGGTATATCCTGTACCATTACGATATTCCCAGATCTGCTTCTAAGCTTCTCAGTTCCTGGAACCCTGCTGTGTGAGAGCAATTTGAGTTAAACAATATCTTTGCAACTGATCACTCAATTTATAAAAGGCGACCACGCAAGTGAAAATGTCCACTTGTTAATTAGAAATAAGACTATGGATGAAAGCCAGCCAAATAGTCTCTTCCTAAAAGGAAATGGTCATTGACTGCCAAATGCACAACAGAACTGTACTCAAGAACATGACGTTGTGGCAAGGGGGAGATAGCTGGATGATCCCAGAAGCTGCTCAATTTGACAATGTGAAGTGCCAACCTCTTGCGAAAGAGTAGACTTGACAAACTGGAACAAGGTCCACCTTCTTGCCGAAAGGTCGAGATAATCTCTTTTAGTTAATCCAGAAGAGGCATGCATATTTCTCACTGATAGCTTTTTATTTATCTAGATTTCAAAGGAACTACATCTTTCCTGTCAACAAAACCTTTCTTCAAACTGAGAATACATAATTGAGTGTTGGTGCAATGGTAGCCACATTCAATCCAGTGTCCAAAGTCCATAAACTTGCACTTACGTTTTGGCATTCCAAACACCCTAACTTTCTCCTCCTTCTGTTCACAAAACTTCGATATTGTTTTCCATGATCCACCTGCAAGGACTTTATAACTTCTGAAACTGAGAATACTCCCATCCCAGACATTCCAGTTCCTATTTTTCTTCTACAATTTCTTCCAGCTAAGTAATACTGAACATAAACTAAATTTCTAGTCTTAGTTGGGATTAGGTATAATTAATGTTATGATATCCATTCTATAAGTGAGGGAACTAAGATTTATAGAAGTCCAAAGTTAAACAGATAGTATCAAAATTAGACTTTAGGTTAGATGTACCATGTCCCATTTATATAGATTTTAACTCAGAGTAATTTTACTTTGAGTTTGTGACAGTCCTGTTTCACATCCAGAGATTTAGAAATGACATTAGGTCATTCCTGAATATTTTTCAAGGAAGTCAAAAACATTGAGTAGACTTGGAAAACTGCTTTGGATCTCAGATTTTTGTAGGTAAAATATCACAAAGTGAGTAGCTATTGTAATTTATGTAGCTTTAAATCTACACGGTACAGTGACCCTGATGAAATTGCTTCCATGTAAAATTTGCTATAAATATTATCTAAGAATATTTATGGAGTACGTTAACTGTGCATGGACCTTAGTAAAGCACACAGACAAAAAAGACATACTTGCTCCAAAGATACTGTGATTTAATTTAGATGGAGACAAAATACCCTCTCTCCATAAAATACTAGTGGAGAGGTGGTTGATGAACTCAAAACTTCACCATAATACCATAAATCAGGTGGTTACCTTCTGAACATCTAATGGGCAGAGGAGAGATAAACAAGATCATGTTCTGTCTAGTATGGAAGCAGCAGGTTTCATTTTAAATAGAGTGACATACAGCCAATGCACAAAATAATGTAATGTATAGGGATATCATTACTACATATTACATAATACAATATCCTGGAAGGGTTCATAGGAACAAAAGATTGATTATTCCATGAGAATTCTCATTTCTATAACTCAGAAGGGTATTTTAAAATAACTTAGAAATAAAGATATTTTTATGTTATGCAGGTTTTACTTACACATTAATAGTATGAGTACTACAGAAACTAAATGTAGTAGGGGAATACAAGCAGATATCACCAGATTGTAATGTTGCACCCGTATACAGGGAAGATGGTAGTTTTTAATGGAGTGTCACAAGACTCTGTGCTCCTTGAGGTCAGGGACTTTGGGCTTATATTGATCACTATTGACCACTTAGACCCTAACATGAACACATATAACTTCACACACTGGGATTTAAACTTGCAATACCTTTCTAATCACTTTTGTTGCTAAGATTCAAAGCATGAGTAAATGTGCCTGATCTCTTAGGCTTTCTGTTCTGGAGCAGCCTGTCCATCAATCCTACATGGTTCTGTCCTTTTTGTTCTTTCATGCCTTAAGCTTGTAGTCAGTCTCCAACCATGTGGGAAGTGAGTATAGGACATTGAGCAGTTCTCAGTGCCTAAAAGTTAAAGTAACAGGAAATATGACTGTGACTACATATTTAATTTGTACCAGCTAGCCCAGCTTTATCAGTAATAAAATTTCCATTTTTTCTCTCCATCTGTCTGATTTTATGTTTTGTTTTCAGTTGATCCAAACTTGGAAGGAATGATAAAGAGTGTGATGAAAATCCAAAACACATAACAAATGTCTACTGAATAATTGATCCAAGTGAGTTATTAACTTATAAAAAGCTGATTGGCTTTCATTTATGTTTACTGGTGTTTTTGTTTTATTTATTTTATTACTGTATCTGTCTTTGATGTTTAAAATGACCATACATATCATATATTTCCTTCAAATTTTCTCTTTGAACTTTTTTCATTAGACTACAAGTCCCTTCAAGTCAGAACCTATATTTTATTCATCTTTGTAACAAATAATACCTAATAGTAATAGTGCTTATTATATTTAATATTAAATAGTGTCTGTTATTCTTATTTATAAATTATATATATAATTTTACATGTATGTTTTAGAGAGATGTGTTAAAGAATAACCTTGTATAGCATATAATAGAACCAAACTTTTGTGTGGAGTCACTATTTAACAAGTGTTTCAAGAACAAAAATCTACTTTCGAAGTTGCATATTTGAAATGCCAGAATATAAACTTCATAACTGAGATCTGAGAACAGGTATTGTATTAATAACAAGTTTTCAGATGGAATTCTGAAAGAGAGAGGCAAGGGTGCAATAAGCTCTTTCCTCAACAACCCATCATGTAAATAGAAAAATCTATTTTAAAAACATCAGTCCCCAAAAGTACAGCCTCTGGCTACAGTAAAGGGAGACATTCATTCAACTAAATATTGTTAAGAACAATATGCATCTCTGAACTCTCACCTATGACTACTTTCCTCTAGGTCTGTTTTATAGAATTCACCAGGTCTTCATATTATTGATGAGTTGGCTCCCTCTTTGCCAGATTTTTCAGTTTAGAAATATTTCTCCTAAGAAAGATCAGGCTATAAGTATCTCTTCCCATCTGCTGAAGCATAGTGCAAAAACTTTGTGCTAGACAGGTACAGCAGGGGAGTCCATTTCTGTCTTCCTCATCCAACCCTGTTCCAGGATGGCAGGCAGAGAATACTGACATCACTATTCTGAAATGCTGATTCACTGGTCCTATGATGAGAGCTCCTACACTAAAAGAGGCAAGCTAGGAAAATTCAAGGTTAACCTCTTCCTCGTACCCACTTACAAAGTGTCACTTCAGAAGAAGCAAATTTCCTGTACCTCTAGGCAATAGTACAGAGTTCCTGCATCTCAGAAACACAAGCCTTAAACAAAATTAACTCCTTGGTGGTACACTAGGGAACTATCTTTATTTAGAGAGACTGCTTAATTTCATGACAGATAGTATAAAAAACAAGCAAACAGGCACACACACACACACACACACACACACACACACACACACACCACAAAAGAAAGAACTTGAAGGGTGCAGAAATGACTCTCAGTGCTGGAGATTGAGAAGGTGATACATATACACTAGACTGAATCTGCTCAGTAACAATCATGGGACAGACATGAAGACACAAACTTACAAGCATGGATGTTGACTGGGCATGATTGACAAGAGAAGTTCCAAATGACTGTTTTCCACCTACTAGCTGAAAAATACTTTGCTATTACCCAGGGGCAATTCATCTTCAATGTAGGTATACAACTGAAGAGTCACATAATCTGTATATGCCCAGTGATAAATATAGAATGGTTAAAACATGGAATGAGAAAAGATTCAAGTGATTAGTTATTCTTCAGTGTAAGGAAGAGATATAAATTGTCAAAGTAGAACAGCAGTCTCAGGTCACCTGGATGTCCAAAGGTAAATGAAGAACTTAAGAATGATTTTAATCAGAAAGTTGATTGTGATGACCCAAATCCCTAGGTAGACAGACTAAAAGATGAAAACAATTATATATCTACTGGTGTTTCATTGTTCAGGGGCTGCACATTACAGGAAATGAAAACTTCACAGAAGCAATTCTTGTGATCAGTAGTAATTAGATATGCAGCCCAGCAGGCACTATCAATCTGGGGGATGAAAGAAATAGAGTTTCTACAACATACTGTTTTAAAATGTCTCAATTTAAACAAAACTGAATATATATTCAAAGAAATATAGCGTGTGTGGGTGGACGTGAAGATTAGTATGAAATACCCGAAAATGACTTTTTAAGGGACTTAGGTACTTGACTGGGGGATGGCAACTTTTAAATAACCCACATAAATGTATCCAAAGCAGTAGAGATGGCACACAAAGTACCCGGAAACATAGCAGTGCCTCATCAAATAGAACAACATACCAAGACAGAACTGCGCAACATAAAATATGAACAAAAGAAAAATCTTTGGGTAACATTTTCAATAAATGAAATGAAGAGTCTACCAGAAGTGCTTGATAGTAGACGAGACAAACATCCAAAGAACGAGCTACTTGATGACAGTGAGTGTACCTGAATTTCAAATGCACATTCATTTTTTTTCTACAGAGACCTCATGTTCTATTATAAAGTGGAGTGCTAAATTAATAAGAAGAAAATGCTTAAATTTAATTCCACTGTGATCAGAAAAAAATACACATTTTTTGACATTTTTTCTTATTGACAAACTTTGACTGACCAGGAAAATATTAACGACTACCACACTTTCATTGACGAATTCTCAAAGATGTTTCAATGAAACTGGTAAGCATCAAGAAGCTGAAGAAGAAACCATAATGATATTGGAAAATACCTTATAAAGAATAAAAGGTTGACTCAACATAGTAAAATAATTGAATTATGGTTAGGTAGCATTATAAAAATTATTTATAACTATGAACATACACATACTTTAAAAAGAAACAAAAATCAACAACCTAAATTTTAATCTAATATAGTAGAAATATAAAATCAGCTGCATTCAAAGCAAATAAAAAAGAAGATATAACCAAGGGTAGTACCAAAATAAGTGAAGTAGGAAAATACATAAAGCCAAACATAAATTGAAGAAAGTAACAAATTAAAAACCTCATCTGACAAAAGAAAATTAATTATAACTTTCCTGGTTTATTCTACCAAATACTTAAAAAAACTGTTAGTATCTTTTTTTCATCAACTTCCTTTCTCCCCAACCCCCTTGGAAAATGGAACAAAGGAGGGAGTTTTCTCCACTTGGTCCCTGGAGCCATTGTTACCCTGGTAGGCAAAGCAAGCAAAGACATCACAAGATTCATAAATGAGCACACAAAAGGTACCTAACACCATTAGCCACAAAATAAGTGCACACTAAACCCACCATGAGATACCCTTCTATGCTCTGTGAAATCAAAGAGAGAAATGTGTGCAGATGAAGATGTAGAGAAATTGGGACTTTCATAGCCATTCCCTACAAAGATGGTGACTTGAACTGCTGTTGGCACTTCAAACCTATTGGCATTTCCTCAGACTATTTACATAGAGCTCTCTACTTACCCAGTATTTAGATGCTCAGTTGCACATTCAAACAAACAAAATGAAAAAAAAAAATTGGGCCCAGGGAAACCTGAAAAAAATGTTTACTGAAGTACTTTTCATAATACATAGAAAGTAGAAAACCAAACTTTCCATTACGAAGTACCTTATGTTTTTTCTGCTGTTGTTTTGTTTTGATATCTTAACTGGCTATACTGTGGTATCCTGGTGTTTAAATGGTATGGTAGATGTTAATGTGAAAGCATTTCACAACTGTGTTTGAAATCCAAAACCACTTTATTGTAGGGAAGGAAACAGAATTTAGATCCTCTAACGCGGCCTAATTTAATCAGTAGACAGCACTTAGAAATACTGATGGAGAAAATGAGCTCTGTGGACTACCACTTCAGTCCTTCTCTGTAATAATATGGAATGTTTTCTGTAAAAGTTTAATAACTGCTGATGTGCCTGATCGAGGGTGCACAAGAGTTCTCTCTTTTTGCTGTGGCTACATTTTACAAGTAAGATTTCTTTAAAATATAATGCTTTTATAAATAAAGAAAATAGTCATTCTTGGAGGTTATACTTTGCTTGGAATTTACAAACCTAAACAAGCATAGATTTGAAGAACAGAGTAATAAAACAGATTAAAATTCTTTGTTTTATTTTGGCCTCTCTCTGTCATTCTATTTTAAAAGTTGAAGAGTTGTTTGAAGGCTTTGAGTAGGGTGTTGAGTAGTTTCTACTGCTTACCCTAATCTAAGGACTGATTTAGGACTTCTTCAAGGGTATTTAAAATGGAAACAAAGGGGAGAGCTGGGAACAATAACAGAGGGACTTAAACTAGGGGAGAGAGGGAAATAGAGAGGGTGAGAAGAGGGATAAATAATACCAGCGATGTTTGATTTAAAAAACAAAAAACATAGGGAAACATGTGTGTGTTGTATATAGTTTAATTGAAATTACTCCACTATTTCACTAATTAAATGAACTAATGACCCCCTAAAAAATCAGGGACCATCTTATAGAAACTTCTCTTTAAAATATTAGTCAAGGGACTCTAAGAAACTCCATAAACAAAATAATTTATTGCCGTTATCCTTGGTTACCTCCCCAAATTGAAAGTTTTGAAGACATCACACATTTCAGTCATAAGACTTGAAAGAATCTATCTGGAACTAACCTGGAAGCATAATATCTAGAGGTATTATGCAAGTTGCCAAGGGTGAAGAGCAACCAGTAGACCTATCTACCTGTATAGACTATGAACCATAGAAATGAATAACCTGGCATGATTTCCTTAGGGGTACAGTGGTACTTTTATCTTGGTGTTAACCAGCAGCTGTATAATTTGATTAATGCCCCCCTTGGTAGGAGGGGATACTTTGTCTGGATAAGTACCCAAGTAAACCTAGATAAGTACCTATGGCTGGTGAGGTCATCAACTCTAGAGATGAGGATAACCTACTGCTGTTACTTTCCTAAATCATTATGATTTTTAACTCCAGTCTAAGTATTCACCCTTATACCCACAAATAAGAATAGTTTTCAACTTTTATCAAAGAAGCTTCTTTTTACAACAAATGCAAACTATGACAGAAACCCATAAATAGTCAAAATGCAAAGAACAGCTGACTGTGTTTTGCCCAGCTCCAGTTGATATACCCACAACACATCCTTACAGCCAAGGCTCAGGGAACATTGTGGAAGTTTACAAGTATAGACTGTAAGAACCAGATTAGCAATATATTATATATGTTCTGTATGCTGTGAATGTGTTGCTCTGATTTGTTGATAAATAAAATGCTGATTGGCCAGTAGCCAGACAGGAAGTATAGGCAGGACAAGCAGAGAAGAGAATTCTGGGAAGAGGAAGGCTGAGTCAGAAGTCGCCGGCCAGACACAGAGGAAGCAAGATGTAAAAGTACCGGTAAGCCACAAGCCACGTTGCAACTTATAGATGAATAGAAATGGGTTAATTTAAGATGTGGGAACTAGATAGCAAGAAGCCTGCCATGGCCACACAGTTTATAAGTAATATAAGTCTCTGTGTGCTTACTTTGGTCTGAGCGGCCGGCCGCAGGGCCACAGGAGCTGAACAGAACCAAGAAAACTTTAGCTATAATACATTTCTGCTATGAGAGAGTTTCACCTACATAGGACAGGGTAGCTACATCCATGAGATCTCAACAGAATGGCTGCTTAAACAAGACCTGGATGCCAACATGGATGGAGAAAATCTCACAAGGTCATACTCTAAGATAAACAGCTACAGGCAATTGTTGATGAAATATTGATAATATCTCTTCTCCATAAAAGATACTCTAAAGTTATCCAACTCCAAGTAGTGGGCCTTAAACACACACACACACACACACACACACACACACGTGCACACACACGTATATGTGTGCACGTGTGTGTGTGAGAACAATAATTAAAGATTATGAATTTGAGAGGGAGTAGGAAGTTGGTAGAGATACTTATGACAGTGGAGATGATTCAAATATAATATTCATGATAGAAATGTTCAAAAACTAATTATGACAAATTATTTTAATAATGTGAGCAAGGGTTCTCATATGTGAGTCAGCACTGACAATTTTCTGTGATGAAAGATTCAGAATTCTGAAGGAAGAATGGTTTTGATCTATTTCTTGAATCTTAGCATAAACTTCTTTTCTTTATGTCACTTCATAAAATCAATTTTTTTTTGAGTTATTTAAAGTGATTATTTTTCTAATGATGCTACACTTCAGGGTCAATACTTGCTGAGATTTCTCATTTTTGGCACCTGCCATGACTGTAGGTTCCCCTCATTGTCTCTGAGATATTTTCATCATATACAACCCTAGTCCTGAAGAACTCAGTGCTTTCAAGTGTGAGATGTTTATTTTGAAATATCAGATCCATGTTTGCCTTGACTAATGCTTTAACACTTAATTGGAGACTTTTGTTCCCTAGCATAGAATTAACTTCTCTTGTGGCTTTGGAAGCCTTCCAGCATGAGAAATCAATATGATATGAAAAGACTAATATGTTGTACATTATATTGTTATGACCTGGCCAGAAGAGCTACCCCATGACTTCATTCAGTTTATGAAGTGAAAACAAGATGGACTTACACAGTTCCAAAAGCAATGCCATGTTTGTATATAAAATCATGAAACAAAAAATTTTAAACTGACTCTCAAGTACAGGATTCCATCCCCCCCCCTTCCCATCTCCTTCTTTGTGACTATGCCACAACTGTATTGAATTTATTAGATTCTTACTAAAGGAAAAAAATAAGCCTACATAGTAATACCCAGTGAGCATTACATACCCTTCACCTCAATACTATCATGGTCCCTGTACTCATGAAGCTAACATGTCAATCAGAGAAAGAAAGGAAGAAAGAAAGTTTGTTTTGAGACCAAGAGTCTAGTTAGGTATATCAGTCTTGCTTTGGACTCAACATGTAACACAGGCTGGTCTTGAACTTGTAACCTCTTACCTCTGTCACCCAAGCACTGAGAATGCAGATGTAGACCACCATACCAGTTCTAATTATTTCATAGGACAGGTAAATAAGTACAGTAGAAACCTACTTGCCAGGGGTAAGGGAGCGTAGAGTTTTCTCTATGCTTATGCAGGCATTGTAGGCCAGGATCAAAAGCACAATTTTAAACCCAATGAATGGCTCTTTTGACTAAATTTTACCTGGTCCTCTAAGCTACTAAACCTCTTAAGAGGACAGTGGTAACATTGCTTTTGCAATCCATAATCAATCACAAGTTCAGTGTCATAAGCTATTATCCCAGGTAGGGGGCATCAGGGATGATGAGGAATGATTCCCACCATCACACGCTGTGAACATGTAACCCACATGGGAATGGCAGGTGACACTTTGCATTATCTTAGAATATCGTTCTACTACCCAGTACAGGATTCCATTTCTAAGAGTGGACAAAGGCATTCATGAATTTTTGCCAATTTCTTAGAGGTAAAATTTAAATTTAAATTTTATATGTCTGTGCCTGCATGTAGAGGCAAGAAGACAAAACTGTGTGTCAGTTTTTCAGGGGCTGTCTGTCTTGTTTTATGAGGCAGGATTCCTTTTGGCATGATGCACCTGTGCAGATCGTAGGGAAACTCTGAAACTGGCTCACTCCTTCCACTTTTATGTGGGTGCTAGGGATCATATTCATGTGGCTCATGTGGCAAAGACTTCTCAGAAAAGCCTTCCTTAGGACTTTTGTTAGTTCATACTTGTCTTTGCTCTCTGTTTATCCAATCTACTCTGAATATTTTCATTATTATACTTTTAATTTGAAAAACAGGAAAATAACCGATAAACATCCAAATGTACCAATTTCATAAGTGATCTTTTCTTATTTTATTGTTATTATTATTTTTTAATTTTATAATTTAATTTAATTATACATATCAGCCACAAATTCCCTGTCCTCCCTCCTCCCACTCCCCCTCTGCCCTCCCCCCAATTCACCCCCCATTCCCATCTCCTCCAGGGTAAAGACTCCCCTGGGGATTCAGCTCATCCTGGTAGATTCAGTCGAGGCAAGTCCAGTCCCCTCCTCCCTTCACCCAAGCTGAGGAAAGTGTCCCAGCATAGGCCCCAGGCTTCAAAAAGCCAGCTCATGCACTAAGGACAGGTCCAGGTCCCACTGCCTGGGGGCCTCCCAAACAGTTCAATCTCATCAACTGTCTCACTTATCCAGAGGGCCTGATTCAGTTGGGGGCTCCTCAGCTATTGGTTCATAGTTCATGTGTTTCCATTAGTTTGGCTATTTGTCCCTGTGCTTTTTCCAGTCATGGTCTCAACATCTCTCGCTCATACAGTCCCTCCTCTTTCTCGCTGACTGGACTCCTGGAGCTCCACCTGGGGCCTGGCCATGGATCTCTGCATCTGCTTCCATCAGTCATTGGATGAGAGTTCTACCATGACAGTTAGGGTGTTTGGCCATCCGGATCAGTTCGGGCTTTCTCTTGACCATTGCCAGTAGTCTATTTTGGAGGTATCTTTGTGGATTTCTGGGGACCTCTCTAGCACTTTGCTTCTTCCTATTCTCATGGGGTCTTCATTTATCATGGTCACTTTTTCCTTGTTCTCCCTCTCTGTTCTTGATCCAGCTGGGATCTCTCGCTCCCCTAAGCTCTCTTTCCCTTGACCCTTGCCCTTCATTACCCCCGTCACGTCAAGTTTGCTCATGTAGATCTCATCCATTTCTTTGTCCTTGGGCGATCCTTGTGTCTTTCTTAGGGTCCTCTTTACTAGGTATCCTCCCTGTTATGAGTAGCAGTCTAGTCATCCTTTGTTTTACATCTAGTATCCACCTATGAGTGAGTACATACCATGTTTGTCTTTCTGAGTCTGGGTTACCTCACTCAGGATGGTTTTTTTTTCTAGATCCATCCATTTGCCTGCAAACCTCATGATGTAAAAAGCTTGGTACTGGCAAAAAAAAAAAAAAAAAAAAAACAACAACAAAAAACAAACAAACAAAAAAAAAAACCATGTGGACCAATGGAATTGAATTGAAGACCTTGACATTAATCCACACACCTATGAACATATAATTTTTTACAAAGGAGCCAAAACTGTACAATGGAAAAAAGAAAGCATCTTCAACAAATGGTGCTGGCATAACTGAATGTCATCATATAGAAGGCTGCAAATAGATCCATATCTGTCACCGTGCACAAAACTTAAGTCCAAGTGGATCAAAGACCTCAACATAAATCCAGTTATTCATAAGCGATTATAATAACACAATGCAACAACTCCATAAAGCAGGTTATGTCCTTCTGGATGAAAAGATATGTCATTGAGGTCAGTGCCACCATCACTGTGTAAAAGACTGATGTATTTTGTATAAATGCCTTCTACAGGTCTAGGTACTAAAAGCTTGCTCCCTATGGCTCTTCACGGGCATTAGAACCTTTGGGAGGTGAGATCTGGTGACTGGCCTATGTTACTAGGACATGACATTAAAAAAATGTGTTTCCCTAGGTTCTCATTCTCCTTTTGCTTTCTGGATCAATATGAATTGTTTACTTTATGACAAGCATCATCCAATAACACATTACCTTTCCCAGAGGCCCAAAACAAATTAACTAGAACTTTCAGAACCATGGGCCCAAACAACCCTCTCTTCTTGTAAGTACCCTGATGTTAAATACTTCATTTAATATACTTCATTGAAATAACATGAAGTTATCATTTCAACTTGAGGATCTGATCAGAAAACATTGTGGAATGTTTTCTATTTTGTACTCATTATAACCATATAACTGCCATTTATTTGTGATTCACTATTTGCTTGGGGAAGTGTATTAACTTTAAGTTAACACAGACAATTTAATATAATATGGTTTGAAGCAAAGTAGACTCTAATTTAAAGATATTTTACAAATTAATACAAATGATCTAAGTGGTCTATAATAATATTATGGACCAAATTCTTGGGAGGAGACAGAAAACTACATGTTTTCTGTATGTGAATATGTAAGAAAAGACACATAGGAATATGCAATTGTTCATATTAAATTGCATTCCCTCTCTTCTACATAACAAGGTTTTGAGCATTTGTTCAGTGTATATTTGTCAAGTTACTGAACAGCAAGTGAACATTCAAAGGTCAAACAAGTTGAATTTTGAATAAAATGAAGTGGGGTTTAGCCAGGCGCAGAAGAACAAGAACACAACACCAAGTAGACAGAGAAGCTTCTCTAAAAGCAGGTGAGAAGGATGCTCTATGTTTGCAAGTGTTGTCTGCAGGAAATATCACATGTATTCATCTATTTTGCATGTGTTCCATGCATGCTCTATGCCAATAATTGTTGAGCACTCGTCATGAGCAGTGAACAATTTTTAGTTAGTCTAAATTGTAAAATTTATGAATAAAGTCATAAGAAATTATCTATTGTGTAGATCCTAACCATTTTCTTGAATTTTAGACTAAACTGCTTTAAGTTGACATCAACATGATGCAAACTTACGTTCACAAAAGCAATTTGTCAATATTCCAAGTGAAAACTTGATTACTCAGTATGATTATGAAAATGAAGGGGGTAAGATATTTAATTATCAGTTTGTGGTGTGTATGTGTGTGTGTGTGTGTGTGTGTGTGTGTGTGTGTGTGTGTATGCATGCTCATGTGCAGAGACTAGAGTTCAATCTTAAGAATCCTCTCACAAGCTGTCTACTTTGCTTTTTGAATCAACATCTCTCACTGGTCTGCAATTCACCAAGTGGACAAGGCTAGCTGGCCAGGGAGTCCCAGGGATCTGCTTGCATGGCCATCTGGGTTTTTTTTTTAAATAAGACTACTATAGATAGAACTCAGGGTCTCATTCACTTACATCAAATAGTATAGGATAAAAGCCATCTTCCCTGTCCAGAAAATTTTCATGTTTAGAAAGATAACACTGTATGAATGTGGTTAGTGAGGTTAGGGACACACTTATTAGGGCTAGAAATCATTCAGGTTAGTCATTGGAAGAAGTTGACATTAAGTAGTAGTCAACTAATTAGAAAAAAAAAATTTCTAGAGAGTTCTGTGACTACGTGGAGGTGATTTGATGACTGTGTGTGGTGGAATAGTGTGGAAAGAAGGGAGCTCCTAGAGTCATGGCTACCCCTGAAGTTTCCTTTTTGGAAACTTCAGTTAAGCCATGTGGTGACATTGGCCAAGAATCAGAAAGAAGGCTGGAGGCTAGTGGCACACATCAGTCAGAAGGAAGAAGAACATGAACCCATATCCAAATGGGAGTTTGAGTTTCACTGGTGGCAATCAGAAATACAGGTGTAGGATGGCTGAAATGTTTAATTAGAATTCATTTTAATAGAGAATTTAGCTAAAGCCGGGAAGCAGATGTGCCCACCCAGAGTGAAAGCAAAACACAAGATATAAATCAGAAGTGCTCAGAAGCGTGGAAAGCCAACCATTCATGGGTGAGAAGAGAGCCATAGGCAGACTGGGAATGAGCAGCCAGAAAAATAGGTGGCATCCTCACTGAGGCTGATGCTTGAAATATCTGATTGCATTTGTTTACAAGTCTGGCTCAGCGATAATTAATGCTGATGAGTTGGGTTGCTTGCAGATCACAGATTCTGCTTTGCCCTTGACACTGGGTATTAGAAGGCTTCTCTGAAGATCTGAAAACAAAGGATGGTCTTTGAGGAATTTAAAAGCCACCTTCATGAATAAAGCAGTCAAGTTACTCTAAGTGGAATAAGGGGACTTGCATGGAGCTTCTTCAAAGAGAAGAATATCTACTGCTTTTCTGCTAGATGATACTGTTCCTTCTGTCACCTTTGTCTTAAAAATCAATCTTTTCAGATTGACAGCTAAGTATTGGATCCTAACATCAAGCAGAATGGGCCCTGTTTATATGGATATAAAAAAATGATAAGGTAAAAGAAATTGTATTCAAAGTGCCTTGAGAAGTAAAGAGACCTTTAAAAAAATAGAGAAGAGAAGGAGACCTTCATTATTTTATTGTTATTATCCTTTCTTCGTTTCTTATTTTGCTGTTTGCATGGGTCATATTCATGCTAAATTTATTCAGAATAATGATCATTTCCATCAACAAAATTCTATCTAAAACTACTCTGAAAAAGTGTTACTTTTAGTGTTTTAAGTGGCTATCAATTTATCTTTTCTTTGGCATGATGCTCTATATCTATAGAAAACTCAAGGGAATGTCAGGTTAAGGGAATCAATGGCCTCTCATAAATCCATGCCAGGTTACTGTTGACCATTAGGGACACACTGGCTGTGTACATGATGGGCCAATAACTCATGATGTCAATGAGCTCCTTCTTCAACCTTCCCTGAGTCAGCAGTTGCATCTAAGTCATAAAGAGCATCTGCAAGTTAGAACAGTCAGCAGATCATTACTGCCAAAAGGCAGAATCACAACAAATTTATATATAAATCTAATTGGTATACATTTGGGATTTATGAACCCCATCAATCTCATATCTATAAAACAGACTAAAGACTCACTAGGATTGACAGAATAGTGGACTTTGTAATGCAAGAACAAGAAAACAGGACAATAAGAGAGAGATCTGTATGTCAGACAATGCTTTTTATGAGTTAAACAGTCTTTACTTCTTGAACGTATTCAAGAAGACTGGAGTTTTATGGCTTTAATGGAAAACTTTGTCTGTCTGGGGGTCTCTTCACTTCTCCATGTGCTAGTTTGGTTATGTGCATATAAAATGATCTAGTCTGTTGGTGCTTATTACAGGAGTTCAGTCCAAAACAACAACTTCTCATAATGTTTTTTAACACTGGTTTGAACCTCCACTGAAAAATCCAAAGACAGTTCATCAGGATAGTAGAGTATCTTAAATATAGAACTTCACAGGTCTAATTTACATCGTGGAATGTTGTTCCAATTTGAACAAGTTGCTTTCTTGTGCCCTTGTTTTCATTTTTGTGCTGTAAAAGAATGATTGTAAAATATTTGTAGTGAGGGAAAGTATTTAATTGTTGAACTGGTATTGAATGGATCAAGGACTCAATATATAAATACATTGGATGTGGCCCCAGTGACCTGCTGCCACACAGAAATGTCTTCCTTGGTGTTTTCACTAATCTGATCTTCAGCCTTCTTTACTTAATATCTAGACCACTAAAAAGTCCTTTTAAGATAGTTTTATCTCAATACATTTGAATATGTTTAATAAAAAGTTATGAACATAACACGCTTAATTTCTTCCTAAATTCCTTGACTATTCTCTACAATGGTGTTTGGTGAAGGCATAAATATTTGAATATTTTCTTTTTAGTTTCTATGGTTTCTGATTCATTTTTCTAAAACTTGTTCTTTCAATTTTTTTGTTTTGTTTCTGTTGGTGCTGATATAATATATTGTTAGCATTTTTGAGAACTTGGTATTTAGAGCCAAATCACATAAACTTCAAATTTGGCTCTCTCATTTATACTTTATTTGCTATCAAGCAAATTACACGTGTTTGGGTCTCAGTTTTCCTTGTCTTTTCTTCTCACAGTAATACTGGTAGACATTTTGTATAGTTATAGGGATTGATGACTCAGTTTATAGTTGGACTTAAAAACATTCTTGGTATCTTTGTCACTAAGCAATGGAACCTCTGTCTTTATTAGTGATGGATCTATCATTTCAATTATTCATTCAAAAAAGATAAAGTCATTGCTACACTACCTTTAAATTAAATGATGCAACTAGAATGCTGAAAAGACTTAATGTGTTTTAAAATTATTTTCTAAATATAGAGAAGTAGCTTAATGAATAACTTCCAAGCAATAATATTGGGCCAGACAGTTGAAGCCAAATATTGTGTCAATGAGTTGCTTTATAAAATGATAAATTAGGGCTTGATTCCAAGACAACTGATATCTGATATGGTCCATTTTGATCAAGTTGTTGAATAAAACTATCTATATCATCTTAGAATATGCTAAGATGGCTTATTTGTGGAGCTAGTGATTTAAGATAGAAAAACATAACCTAAGTTTTCTCTAGAACATTCTTTAACTGATAGAGACTTCACAAACTTATTTTATTTTTAATACTATTTATTCAATTATACTGGGGATTGAACAGCAGACCATTTAAATACTAGTATAATACTTTACTACTGTGCTATATTCCTATTCAATTATTGTATTTTTTGAATCCATTACTTCTCTGGTTATTACTTTATTTTATTTATATTTTTCATATAATATTTGTTTTCCCCTCCTCCGACCGCTCCCCTCCCAGGTCCTTCCTTTCTTCTACCCACTTAACATTATGTTCTATGCCCACTCCCTATCCATCCATCCATCCATCCATCCATCCATCCATCCATCCATCACCTATCTGTCTGTCTATCTATCTATCTATCTATCTATCTATCTATCTATCTACATAAAAAAGACCCCACAAAAATTAAACATTAATCAGAAAGTTTGTTCTGTGTTAGCCAACTACTCCTAAAAACTAGGCTGCCTTGGAGTGTGGTTGATATACTCATAGGCACTCCACTGGATTGAACATATTTTTTTTTCCTTTCCTAGCAGTTAACAGTTGCAGATAGCTTATTGGTTTGGGTGAAACTGAATGTCCACTTCTATCTCAGTATTAAGACCTTGTCTGGTGTGAACCTGTCCAGGTCTTGTATGTGCTGCCATAGCATCTGTGACCTCATATTGTGCCAATCCTGTTGTCTTTGGGAGACAATGTTTCCTTGGAGTCATCCATCATCTTTGGATCTTGCAACTGTTACTCCTTCTCTTCTTTATAGATTTATAGATTCCTGAGACTTGAGAAGAGGGGATGAATAAATCCCATTTAGGACTGAATGCTCCAAAGCCTCTACATCTCTGAACATTTTCCTGTTGTGGGTTTTTGTGTTGATTCTCATCTACCGCAAGAAGCTTTTCTGATGAAGGTTGAGCGTTATATCACTAGGAGTATTTTGTTTTAGAAAATTCCTTTAGCAGGATAGTAGTAGTAGTAGGTTTTCTTCTAGGTTGATGACCTGTCTTATCTTAAGCTTCTGACCACTTTAACAGTATCAAATGTGGATTTCTCTCATGAAATGGGCTTTAAATACAATCAAAGGATGGTTTATATTTCCCATAACTGGTGCCACTATTGCACGAGTATATCTTTCAGGCAGGTCACCGTTAACAATTCACAGGATTTGGAGTTGGTGATACCGCAATTATCTTTCTCCTCTGGTAGTATGAAGAGTACCTTTCAGGACAATGAATGCTAGTTAGTAGGGGTGGAGCTTCTTGTTTGACACCAGCTCAACTTCTTTGTGTTTCACGAGTAAGTAATCTTTTCAGCAATAGGATCAGGTTCTGGAGAGCACGCAGTAGACTTGGCCATAGCCTGCAATGTTGGGAGGTTCATGGTACCACTTTGACCAATGACTCAATAAAATATAGCCAGTTTCTGGTACTGGAAGCTTAAATTAGTGCTATAAGATGTCTATTTGGGGCATTGTCTTTATTACTATAGGGTAACTACATTTATAGTGCTTTCATATATGTATAATATAGGAAGCTTCACAATTAGTAGGTTTCTTATTTATTTATTTGTTTATTTATTTATTTTCAAGACAGGGTTTCCTCTGTGTAACTTTGGAGCCTGTCCTGGAATTCGTTCTGTAGACCAGGCTGCCCTTGAACTCATGGAGATCCACCTCCCTCTGCCTCCCAAGTGCTGAGATTAAAGGCATGTGCCACCACAGCCCAGGAATAGTAGTTTTCTATATGATTATTTCAAAAGGCCTTTAACGTTAGTTATCCATCCCTGTATTTCCTCTTTCAACTTTCTCTCCCATTCCTTTACTCATTTAATTCTCCTACTCTAGTTGCCTCTTTATCTGTACATAACTCCCTATCCTATTTCCCCTTCCTTGGGAGATTCTGTCTTCCTCCCTGATCTCATGACTGTTTATAAAGAAAAAATAATACTGTGAGTAGAGACCAATGAAGACTCATTGATGAACACTGACTATAATAGAGGAAATAAGGAAAATGATTAGCAAAAGTTTACCTCTTTTATTCAATAATTGACAATTTTTTTAAGGTTGACTATTTTAATAACCTGTCAGTTCATTTAATCCACTTGCTTTCTCATTGTCATGCAGATTATTTCTTATGCTCTATATTCTTTGAGTCAAACAGTAGTCAGGTTGAGGTATTAAAGTCAGCCCAAAAGCCTGCTCATACTGGGTTGCCTTGTCCAGCCTTAATATGAGAGGAGGAGCTTAGTCCTACCTCAACTTAATATGCCATGCTTTGATGACATCCATAAGAAGCCTGCCCCTTTCTGAACATAACAAGTGGAGGGGTATAATGGGGGGGGTTACAGTAGAGGTGGGGGAAGAAAAAGGGAGGAGAGAAGGGAGGGGAGATTGCAGTCAGAATATAAAATAAATGAATAAATTTAACTTTAAAAATAGTCAGCCCATATTTTCTAGTTAAACAGTTTTTTTGGGGGGTGGTGGTGCATGAGAAATGGTTCAATGGTTCTCAGAATGTCTTGTTCTTCCACAAAATCTGAATTTGTTTTTCAGAACCCATATCAGGCAGCATGCAACTGCCCAGAACTCCAACTCCAGGGAATCTAGCACTCTATTCTGGCCTTCTCAGGCACTTGCACAAGTAACACATATACAAATGCATGAATAAAAAAAATATAAGTCATATTTTGAAAAGAAGAGAAACGCTTTTGAAACTGATCTATGATTTCTAACTAACTCAAGATCATGTTGTATCCTGCTAGAAAACCAATCCTAAAATTTCATTTTCCAGACTTTGCAATCTTGACAACTCTTCCAAGGGAACATTTCCCTTTTCTCTGATATTCTCATTTTTATGTCCATTGTTTCACATACATAATGAACACATACATACATGCAAATACATATAGATGTACAAATGCACACACATGTGCATGCATACAAATACACATGTAGATATGCAGCACATATGCAAATACACAATGGCAAGCACATATACATATGCATGCACACATGTCATTCATAGATTTTGTCACTTTTTGCCACTATTATTTTTCTGTCTTCTCAGTCTCTGTTAAGAGTGACATTGATGAATTCAATTTTGAACTGAAATTCAGTTGTGGAATACTGAAATGATACAGATGTAGACACTTTTCTATTTTTATGTTCAATTCAACATCACTGATTTATTTCTGGTACTCAAAGAGGAAATGGATTAAATTTGTCACTACTGCAAGAAGAAAATTCATTCTTCAGTTTGGAAAGTCCATGAACA
>CABHPP010110944.1:15785-36780 GCA_902168425.1 Peromyscus attwateri | reverse complement strand
CTCTCTCTCTCTCTCTCTCTCTCTCTCTCTCTAATTCAATTAGTGTAGTCGGCAACTCCAGAAAAGAGTAATTCAATTAGTGCATTGTGGAGCTCTACAATACCTCTCAGCAGATGTTCACCATCTTCGGGAACTGGAGCTAGGTTTCAAATACCTGTACGACTTAGATACGCCACTCTGTTATATCATTTGTCAAAGTGCTTACATATGCTTTTCTGACTTCAAACAAAAGGTAAGGAAACAAACCTAGGCTAGCCTCCTAGAAAGGTTCCTAATTTTAGGCTGCCCTAATTAAGTTACATTTTCTAAATTATATTTAAAACAAAATGCACCTTAGCTCTCAAAAAGGCAAGATCTCAAGTATGAGGTCAGGATGGACCACAATGTAAGATCCTGTCTCAAACAACAAACCAAGAGGAAACTCCTCTCCCCAATGCCCAGCTCCACCCACACTCTACATGCTCTAATTGTGGAGGATTTCCATGTTGTTCTGCAGTGCTAGGGCTTGGACCTGAGGCTTTCACATATGCCTGGCATGTGCACTACCACTAAGTCACACTTCCACACCTATTATTGTCTACTGTTTCGCTGCAGTCTATCTAGTTATGGATTCTGAATTGTAATGAAGACAATGTCAAGATGGGAGTATATTTACAAGGAAGGACAACCAGAATGGTAACCCCAAATAAGGTTATGAAAAAGGACAGAAATGATGGTTGGTCTCTTTTCAAAGAAACAATATAATCAGAAACATTCAACATGGGAAACAGAAGATAAAGCAACATGACAGCTCTCCTCAACACATAAACTTGTCATTCCGAATCCAGAAAGATCAGTTCCAGGGCCCTCCACCCTCTCATCCCTAGTAGTTCAAAGTATGGGAACCTCAAGAACAGGGCACAGGATTCACATGCAGCATGGACACATCCTCTCAAATACTTATCTCTAGATTTCTTTAAATCTAGTAAAACGTAACTGTTATGCATATAATTGTCATTCAGTATTGTTTAATAGCAAGAAAAAAGTCTGTTCAGTACACGTCACAGGCCTAACTACATTTTCTGATCCAAACTAGCTGATTCTGCAAACATAAAACCAAGGATATAGGGGGTGGGGGACAATTGTCTATAAAAGAAGAACAATTACTCTGTATTACTACAAAACACAGAGTTGGGAACAGTAAGTGGACAAAGTTTGACTCCTTGCAGGAAATCTTCCTAACACACCAAACAAAGGAGAAAAACAACAACAAGAAACCTCACTGAGTTCACTTCCCCCATATGGGTAGAGATCAAGCACAGATTAGATGACCCCCTGCCAAACACATATAATAAAGGACACCTGTATTAGGAAACATGTGGCATATTTCCTCTGCTATCCTTTCCAATATTGAAATTCCATAGTTTTGTGGATACACTGATTTTTTTTTTTCCCTCATGAGTTAAGCCTGGAATAAAAGTAATAAAGCTAATTCTCACACAGGTGTGATGGTGTGAAAGTCCACAGCATGTGGGCAGTTTTTAACTAAAGCAATAATATACCCCAGGAAGAAATTTTGTAACTTCCCTGTGTTAGATTCAGGAAACTGTAAATGCACACATTCCTGGTCCCATTTCCTACATCCCAGTTTTTTGTTTTTTGTTTTTAGTTTTTTTTTTTTTTTTTTTTTTTAAGTTTGGTTTTTCATAGGATTTAAAAGAATGGTTTCCTCTCAGCCTCTGGAAATCAGCCAATGATGTATCAATTTCCAGAAGAGTAGTGTTTTGGTTTTTACCCCTACCCCACCCCCAACCCCACCCTCACTCCCCAAGTTGGATAGTGGGTTCTTACAGCCTATATACAAATGTTAAGTCAATATTTGTGTTTAAAACTACAGAGCAATACTTAAAAACAACAGTAACTAGTTCTTACTGTCCTTGGCTTGGGTCTTTCTGAGCACTTCATTTCTAAAAATAGGGGGTATATAACTCTGGATACAATAGAGCAGGACTTTATTTTGCAAATTCTATCTCCTGTCTCCCATCATGACCTCAAAACAGAACTAAGAGATATTAGGAACATGTAGGTAGCTCAGTGGTAGAGCACACAAACATGCACAATGCCCTGGGTTCAATCCCCAGAACCTCCACTTTAGTTCTAGGGCTGGAGAGATGACTCAATGGTCAGGAGCACTGGCTGGTCTTGCAGAGGATTCAGATTCAGTTCCCAGTACCTACATGGTGGCTCAGAACTATCTGTAACCCCAGTTCTAGAGGATCTAACACCATTTTCTGGCCCCATCAGTACCTCACATACATACAGACAAAACATTGGAGTAAGCAAAGTGGGCTTTTTTTTTTTTTTTAGACGGACTTCTCTGTGTAGCCCTGGCTGTCCTGGAACTCACTCCGTAGACCAGGCTGGCCTTGTACTCACAGGGATACACCTGCCTCTGGATGCTGGAATTAAAGGCATGCGCTACTTCTGCCTGGCCTAAATGGTTCTTCTTAAACATTACTATAAAATACAAATTTTGTACATTAAAACATTATTTTTCTTACTACAATTTCAGTCTTTGATAAATTCATCATTTGGGTAATATTAAAATATTGGAGTCAGGGCTGGTGAGATGGCTCGGCAGGGAAAGATGCTTCCCTTGAGGCCTGAGTTCGATCCCATGGTGGAAGGCAAGGACTGACTCCAGCAAGCTATCCTCTGACCTCCACACACATGCTCCTATACACAAATAAACCGAATTAGAAATTTTTTAAAATCTAAATCAATAAGTAAATAAAAATAGCAGGTTAATTTCCATTTGATCAGCAACATTATGATATAGTCAGCACTCGGCCTAGCAAACAATTTCATTGTCCACTCACACCTGTCCACCAGAGCGTTCCTAACTTCTGCCTCCAGAAAGAAGTGAGACCTCACATGATTCTTCCTCATGACTGGGGTTCTCCATAGACCCTGATATTCACGCACTAACTCAACTTTAACCTCAGAGCTTGCATCTTTGTTCAAGTGTTAGGTTCATTTGTCTCTCCTGGTCCACTTCTCTTCCCTTTTATGTGATTAAGGCAACTCCTTCCAACCCTCTGAAGGAAAGCGGACAGATAGGGGAGAAAGGAATGAACTGTGAACACCTCAAACAAGAAAGGTTGCTTAAAAACTAAGTGTCACATTCTGACAGTTCAATATTTCATGACCAATACAAGGAGCGTGCAACGACACTGCAACTTTAAATCTTTCCCTCTGTGTCAGCCCCTCTCTCTCTCATTGTAATGCCAAAGGGAACAGCAATCAGAGTGGAGATGTTCAACGTGATAGAGGTCAGGACACCATCGGATCAACGTACCAGAAACACGACCTTGTTTATTTTTTTTCCACAGTATTATTGTTTACAGGGTGCTTTGCTCGTGTACCTTGTGGTTCTTAGCTAAAAGATGAAATTACAGCCCAGGATGAAGCGCTCAGGCACACATCCAATTTGTGTTTCCATCTCAGAAAACAAAAAGCTTCTAAGGCCCTCAGGCTGCCATTCAAACTTGGAGGCTGACATTTCTAACAGCATGAACCAGAGAATGGCAGAGAGAATGATCTAATGCATTTCTGACTTGTCAATCAAAGATCTCACCTCCGCTGTCTTGTAAACAGTTGGGGGCCATCTAACTACATTCATAAACCTAGGGAGAGCTTACTGCCAGCTGGGGTGCTGGAACTACACACTCTGGCTTCCACCACCAAAACCATGATTCAGTTTTATGACCTCACTGCAAATAGTGCATAGGCACATTTCCAGGACCACTGAAATGGAGCTAGGGTAGGGAATACAAAAGACATTCTGGTCAAATACTGTTATTTTCAAGCTGTTGGAATCCTGTATCCATCTTATCCTCATTTTACTAATTTCTCTCAAAGGACTACACTATGCTACAGTTGATATGCTTAAAAAATTAACAACCTACCACTTAAAAAAATCTAGGGGAAATGCATTAATATTAAACTAGAAATGTTCCTTATGGTTTACTATCAGCAAAGAAAGTGATACAAAACAGTGACTAGTACAAAAGGTAGAAACTACATTAACAGCAGCAGCTTCATTTTAATGAAGCTAATGAGGAACTTAAATACAAATATAAGGCTTTTGATACTTATAAATAGTTTTATATTTACTAGGTAGGAATGGTGAGTAGGTTTATGTAGAACATGAAAATATAAGGAGATTACTAAGTCCTCATGGTTTCTCTTACTTATGACTATATGATCCGACACATAAAAAAAAATTAGACCCAATCAAGCTAAGACTTTAACTTGGTACTTAAGGTTCATGTATGAAAAGGAACATTTGCTTTCTTCATGCAAATTTTACAGGGAACAGAATTGTAACTTAATTCAAATTCATACCAAGAAACAGACAGCAGCTTTTCACTGTATATCTATGAACGTAAAGGAAGGTGACAGATAACCCAGCAGGAAAAGATACACTGCACAATCCTGCTGCCACATCCCAGTTCCAAATAACTATTCCAAAATATAACAAATCTGGTCTCCAGAGGACTGCATGTGAGAATGTAGAAAAGCTAAAATCTATTCAATATCATGCTCAGAGAAAAACAAAACCCATGTGCACCAGTTCCTAATAGTACAGAAGTACAGTTCTTAGGGTCCTTTGAAGCTACAGTCAAGTGTATATGCTTTTGGTTTGCTCACATGCTTAAGCATTCTTAAAACACCCTGGCTTAAACCAGGTAGTGGTGGTGCACATCTTTGATTCCAGCATTCGGGAGGCAGAGGCAGGCGGATCTCTGTGAGTTCAAGGCCAGCCTGGTCTACAAAGGGAGTTCCAGGACAGTCAAGGCTACACAGAGAAACCCTGTCTTGAAAAACAAAAACAAAAACAAAAACAAAAACAAAAAAAAAAAAAGAAAGAAAACACCCTGGCTTAAATAAATGACAGTTTCCTGAATACTGCCTATCTACCAAGATTCTTTATCTTGACAGTTCACATCTCAAGTCAAGAAACCAACACAAGAGTGGAAAGCAAAACAATAAAATCCTACTACATAAAATAGAACAACAGTGAAGAAAGGTATAAATGGCTGTGGCTGTCGAAACACGACCCCTAATGATTCCTGAACAGCACAAAAAGAGCACATGTGGAACTACGGCCTCTACTCAGCACAGACATGGAAATAACAAGAGCTCTTCGAATGTAAAGAAGTAAGTAACATGCACCTCTCTTCAGAGAATACAGACGAGTCAAGTGCCCACAGCAAGAATCATCTCTCAGGTAGGGCGCCTGCCTGCAAAGGCCCCCATCGCCCTCGCTCCGCCAGCTCAGTTCTATTCCTGTGGCTTTCCTTCCTGGCAGCACCTGTCCTGACTAACTACCCGTTCTGCCATTACAGGTTCTGATCGAGTTAAAGCAGTTGAAGGAGAATCCACTATTATTCAATACATCTAAATGAAGAAATAAACACTTGGTGAATATTTTTATTTTTATATCCATCACTAAGAATAAAAGTGTTTCAAGGAAATCTGATTTGTCTCAAGATGATGATTGTTGCATATTCTAAACATTAGATAAAGTCATACATTACCCCACAAATGAACATTAGCTACTCTTGGACATGTCAAAACACTCAGCAATAGAGGAATGTGTTATTAACAAACTTGAAATATAAAATAGTTCAATAACCACACAAACAGCTGGAAAGACAACCAGCCCAAGATGTCACTTCTTCAATATAGATTATTCCCAAGATAAGGCAAAAATGTAGCAAACTCAGATCATTTCTACATTTTACAATTGAAAAGTATACATAAAAGATGAAAATACACAAGCTTAACACTAGATTTCAATGTTACCGACACACACACACACGTGAACACACGTGTGCTCATGCACACACATGCACATGCATATGTGCGCACGTGTACACACACACACACACACACACACACACACACACACACACACACACGGTTGGTGGGATGTCTGGTGTCAGCCTTCCTTCTTACCTCAAACAGAATCTGGAACCATGTTGGTGGCAAGGAAGCTTCAGCCACCCTGCCTCCACCCTCCACACAGCTTGGGTTAGAAGAGGCTACACACAGGCACACTTGGCTAGTGTGTGGATGCTGTGATTTACACTCAGGTCCCCATGCTTGCACACCAAGCACTCCTACCCTCTGAGCCATCCCAAGTCCCCTCACTTTAAAGACATGATTTTCAAAGTATATTTCTAACACCACACATATACTTTAAAACTGGAGTTAATTAAGACTAAAAGGATCATTTTCAGTCAATATGATTTTCAACTTTTCTCTAGCCTGATGCTCATCATATGCCGCACTTTAATTTTACCGTATTCTTTTACAAAGTAAAGGGTAAGCTGCAATGAAACAGTCAAATAATTGCCCGAATACACACTGCTGTGAAGATAAAGACGTTGACATCACTGAAACTGAACTGTTAGTTGGCTGGCAGTGCCAGTCTTTAATAGCCTGAAATGTGCATTTGTTCATGAACAAGAGTCCAAATTCAGTACACAGAATTAACTCAGAGGGGATCATCATAGTGAGTTGTAAGAAAGCCAAATATATAAAATTGGAGGACTTCCCATAAATCAGATTCAGCATGTTTTTCTTTTCTCTGTGCAAATGTGTGATGTTTGGAATGACTGTTTAATTATCATGATTTCTTTCTGAATACAGAACATCTGTATATATGTATGTTAAGGGACTACCAGCAACACAATGCTTCCTCTTTTTTTACCCCGTATTTGTTACTGGATAGTTTTCTTCAAATTATCTAAGTCTGCTCATTTATTAATTCAGCAAAAGTATGAAATATTACTTTTGACAATGGAAAATAAATGAGCAAAACCTAGTCCAACCTTCAATGAATTCAGTCTAACGGAAGACAAAGACACAGACACTTGGAGCAGACCAGTCACCCTATGGCAGCCCATCACTGCTGCCGCACAGTCTGGGAACAAATGTGTGACTAGCCTGAGAGGGAAAGGAGTGAAGATCACAAAGGTTTTATCCCATCTCAACCTAAGCTCAGTCTCTGAAAGACCAGGAGTTACCTAGAGAGGTAAACACACACAGGCAAAACAGCTGTGAGGGCAGGGTCCTCAGGGACAGTGGTTAGGTGACACAAGACAGAGACGCATCAGAGTCTGGTCAAATGCTATTGTTTCAAACTTCTTTGTATTTTCCACAGCTAATAAAAAATGTCTGATTTATAATTAAAATAAGAATACAAACAATAAGAACATTTGAAAACAAGCTATTATTTGTCTATAAAAGCCTATGCATACACAGATGCACAGTTAAGTCATCCCAGACTAATGGAAGTAAGTATGTTAACTAATAATAATAATTAAAATTTATATATTATAATACTTATATTATTTTATAATTATATAATGTAATATTGTATTATATAAGATATGTTATAAATTATTATTATTAATTACTATTATTGAAGACAGGGTCTCATGTATCCCAGGCTGGTCTCAAACTTGCTATGTAGCCAAGGATGACCTTGAACTTCTGGTCCTTCTGGAATTACAGACATGTGCCATCACATCTGGTTTATGAAATGCTCAGGATCAAAAACAAAACCTCATGCACAACAGGAAAGCATTATACAAACTGAGCTGCATCTCCAGCCCAATATCGATCACCTTCAAAGAGAAAGACTGGAGCTGGAGAGATTGCTCAGTGGTTAAGAACAGAGCCAGGCTCAGATTTCAGGTAATCCTGCACCTGAGCCCTAGTCCCCTTCCCACATGCCAACCTCTGGGCTTCCTTTCTTTCTGGTCTTACAAGCAGCTCTCTTTCTGCCTACATTAAAAAATTTGACTCCTGTGATGTAATCAACAGCCAACTTGCTCAATTTATTCTTTGGTTTCCCAATAAAATCTCTACAGAGGGCTGGAGAGATGGCTCAGAAGTTAAAAGCACTTATCGCTTACTGCTCATGCAGAGGATCCGGGTTCAGCTCCCAGCACCCACATGGTGGCAGATCCAATGCCCTTTTCTGACCTCCTTGGGACCAGGCACATACATGCATGCAGGAAAAACACTCATACACATAAGAACATCTCTAAATAAGCTTTTCTCCTAATAAATTCCAAAAGTAGTAACATACAGAGAACATATTAAGCTTTTAAAAATTACTGCTGACTTTTAATTAAAACTAGAAAAGGCTCTGGTAGTGAATTGGTTCAGAATTATTTTCTACTTTAATTCAAAATTGCTTTAGGACAAATAAAAATTTGATTTTTTCTTGGTTCTTTGATACCAAAGTCAGAAGGTTTAAACATACACACATAAACATGCACGCACACACACATTCATATAAATATTTTTTGAGACAGGATCTCATAGATTCCAGACTGGGACAGGGTTTCTCTGTGCAACAGTCCTAGCTGTCCTGGGAACTAGCTCTGTAGACCAGGCTGGCCTGGAACTCACAGAGATCCACCTGCCTCTGCCTCCTGAGACCTGGGATTAGAGGTGTGTGCCACCACTGCCCAGTCATGGTAAAAAGTTTAAAAGAGAGGTACCATATCTATATAGGCCAGACAGTCCTCTGATGATTTAAACAAAGCAGAACCACTAATGCAGAAACATATATGAAAATTCACCTGCCTTAAATTACTCCAGACACTAGATGTATCAAAATGAAAGAATGCCAGTATTAATGACTTATTTTTAATATTTATTTATGTATATGAATATTATAATACCTGTCTTATCTTCAAGCATACCAGAAGAGGGAATCAGATCCCATTACAGATGGTTGTGAGCTGCCATGTGGGTGCTGGGAATTGAACTCAGGTCCTCTGAAGAGCAGTCAGTGTTCTTAACCACTGACCCATCTCTCCAGCCCCATATTAATGTTTTAAATATAGTTCATTAAAATGTCCTATCTAGCCAGGCAGTGGTGGCATACACCTTTAATCTCAGCACTCTAGAGGAAGAGGTAAGTGAATCTCTGTGAGTTCGAGGTCAGCCTAGTTTACAGAGTGAGTTCCAGGACAGCCAAGGCTACACAGAGAAACTCTGTCTTGAAGAAGAAAAAAAAAAAAAAGTTCTATTCATTAACATGACATACATTTTTGTTGTTAGTGTTGTTGTCATGGGGGGATCTATGTAGGCCAGGCTGGCTTCAAACTTGCTATGTAGCTGGACTGACCTTGAACTTATGATCCTCCTGCCTCCACCTACAGATTGTTGAAATTACAGTTGTGTGCTTCCATATCCTGGAGGTTTATTATCATTATTTAAAATAAATTAATAGTATTTTCTACTCTCATTTCAAACAATAAGTATCACAGAAGTAAGCTACATGCATAAAATAAGTTTACAGTCCCTCAAAAATTTTTTCCTTTTTATTTATTCTTTTTTCATATATTACATCCCGACTAGTTTCACCTCCCTCCTCTCCACCCAGTTCCTCTCCCCGCAGCTCCCCTCTCCCCCAGATCCACTCCTTCTCCTTTCTCTTCCCCTCAATAATTTTTAAAGAGTGCACACTGTCCTCACAATCAGTAAAACTGCTATATATGGTGGCATAGGGCTATAATCTCAGACTTTGGAGGAAGAGGTATGAGGACTGGCAGGTCAAGGCCAGCATGGTCTACACAAGACCTTTCCTCAAAACACAAGAATAACGTTAGTGGAACAGCCGGCCCTTCTATAGTCGGAGTGCCACACGTCTAACCGGGTCAGCGCTGTGCTCAAACCCTCCAGCACCTTGTCCAGGACCCCTTGAGTCCTAAGTGATTAGGTCATCAGTAGCTTCCCTAGGACTTTCTCAGTAAGTTTCCATTTCCTCTGTCTTCTCTGAGACAGTTCTGTCTTGTGGGGGGGGGGGGGGGGGGGGGGAGGTGTTAATGCACCCGAGCCATACCTGTCCGCAGTCTCTCTCTCTGTTTAAATGATTCCTGCTCAGTTTAGATCCTCAGCACAGGTTACCTGATCCTTCTTACCCCAACTCTGATTAGACCAATATTACTTTGTAGTATTTATGGTGCTAGAGACAGAATTCAGGGTCCTGTGCACACCAAGCAGGTATTCTTACCACTTAGCCCTGACTCTAGTCTGATCCCTCTTCTAAACAGTCTATTAATCTCTGCACATCTTTTATAGAATCAATCAGTTTGGGGAGATTATGTCTTTGGGATTATGTGGCTTCATAGCTTTCATGCTCATTTCACAATGGAATATAAATATAAAAATCATGCACACATACATATATAAAAACTATCAAATAAAAACTGGCTTCTATATACACAAAGATAAATAGGTCTCATCGCATTCCCAAAACAGGTTATGACACCTATGTAGTGAAGAATTAACCTCATTCAAAAAGAAATCTGGCCTTTACCCTTGGTTATCAAGAAGTGGTCTCTAGGCTTCTTGATCTCTTGCCGACAGAAGGGTCTCTGTTTGCCTGGGAACTTTAGATACTGGAAATACAATCTACATTGAGAGCCTGAAGCCACACTGTATCAGTTTTAATGCCAAGAGGAGATAGGCTTCCGTGTGGCCTACAGGGATGGGCTGAAGACTAAAAGCCAGCTATGCGGGCAGTAAGCAAACAAACTTCAGTAAACACGACTTTGGAGGTTGGTATATATCACCATACACTGTGGCTGGGAGGCTGTACCATTCAGGGTTCCATGGAAAGAAGGTGATTAAAAATTCTACATTTCAACTCCTCCAAGATCCTTTCCTACATGTCTCTTTGGGGTTATTGTTTGTTTTGTTTTTAATTAAGTACTTCTTAAAATTATTTATTTAGGGCTGGAAAGATGCTTAGTGGTTAAGAGTACTAGGCTTCATTCCCAGCACTCACATGATGACTCACAACTATCTGTAACTCCCGTCTAGGTGAGTAAAACTTTCTTCTGGCCTCTGCAAGCACTGTATGCATGTGGTACACAGACGTACATGCAAACACCCATACACATAAAATGAAATAAATTATTTGTGAGTCTGTGCGTGCATGTGTGTGCGTGTGTATGTGTGAGTGTGTGTGTGTGTGGTACATCTGAGGACTGGGGGAGTAGTTCTCTCCTGCTTGCTACCTTGTGGGATCCATGGATTGAATTCAGGTCACTAATCCTTACACACTGAACCATCTCTCTGGCCCTTGGATGCCTCCTTTGGATAAGTTTAACCTGTATCCTTTTCCTGTTAATAAACTGTATCACTGCTTTCAGTAAATATTTAAATACTTTCAAGCAAATTACCAAACCCGAGAGTGACTGTGGAACCTCTAAATGTACCTAAAGTGAGGCCAATCTTGAAGAGCCTATTCCTTGAGACTTTACAGGCTGATTAAACTCAATGAAATCAACTAAAAACCAATAGGTTAGCGGGGCTTGGTGACACACACCTATAATTCCAGGGTTTAGAAGGCCAAGGCAGGACACACTAAAGTTCCAGGCCAGCCTGGGTTATAAAGCGGTATTCTGTCTCAAACAAAACAATAACAAAACAAAAACAGAAAACTCAAAATCAGCAGAAGTTAGACTGAGTTCCTCTTAAGGTCAGTACCTTCCTCAGCAGGATACATTGTTAAAAAAAAAAAAAATACACAATTCACCCTGAGATGAATTGACACTCTCAGATTATCATATATACTCTCTAACAAAGCAACAATGTATATGATGATGATGATGATGATAAAAGCAACAACTATTACCATGTGTCCACTCATGTCTACAGTCACCACTTAACAGATTTAGAAAAGGAGCATCAGAGTTAATCAACTTGTTCAAGATCATACTAACAGTGAGTGACTCTGGTGGTTTGAATGAAAATGGCCTCCCTAGGCCCATAGGGGGTGGCACTATTAGTAAGTATGGCCTTGTTGGAGGAAGTGTGTCACTGGGGGTGGGCTCTGAGGTTTCAAATACTCAAGCCAGACCCAGTGTCCCTCTCCCTTCTCCCTCCTCTCCTCTCCTGTCCTCTGCTCTGCTCTCCTCTCCCCTCCCCACTCCCTGTTGTCTGCTGATCCAGATGTAGAACCGTGGGGTACCTCTCCAGTACCACATCTGCCTGTGTGCTGCCATGCTTCCCACCAGGATGATAATAGACTAAACCTCTGAACTGTAAGCCAGCCTCAGTTAAATGTTTTCCTTTATAAGAATAGCTGGAGACACGGCTCAGAGGTTAAGAGCATTGATTGCTCTTCCAGAGGTCCTGAGCTCAATTCCTAGCAACCACATGGTGGCTCACAACCATCTGTAATGAGATCTGATGTCCTCTTCTGGTGTGCAGGCAAACAGACAGACAGAACACTATACATAATAAATAAATCTTAAAAAAAAAAAAGAAGAAGAAGAAGAACTGCTGTGGTCACAGTGTCTCTTTACAGTAAAAAATCCTAATTTAGACAGTGACAATGTATTTAAAAAGATTTACCTATTTTTAGAGTCAACATGCTTTACTATTTTAGAGTATAAGCAAAGGAAGATTATTAATGTTAAACTGTATAAAGGAAAATTAAAGTCTCCAGCATGATCATTGCTAAAACAGTATCGCTGAAGACTGGTAACTGTCAGTCCTTACTTTCTTTCCTTAAGACTTAATCATGGGTACTTTCATATTTAGTTACAGCTTGTCTGTGAATTTCCTCTTAACAGATACTGAACTGCATAGGTTAAAAACAACTAGGTAAATAGCTGAACATGTGGCTCACTCACTCCTATAATTCCAGTTTTGAGGCTAGTCTGTTCCACAGAGCCTAGTCCTGTCTCAAACACTCCCCCCCTACATACACAAACACACACACACACACACACACACACACACACACACACACACACGGTGGTATTGTGTTCCCCAAAATATTGTGCACCCTAATAAACTTCTCTGGGGTCAGAGACAGAACAGCCACAATATTAAACATGAGAATAGGCAGTGGTAGCACACGCCTTTAATCCTAGCATTCCAGAGGCAGAAATCCATGTGTTCAAGGATACAACCAAGCATGGTGACTCATGCCTTTAATCCCAGAAAGCAAGCCTTTAATCCCAGGGAGTGATGGTAGAAAGCAGAAAGATATATAAGGCGTGAGGACCAGGAACTAGAAGCATTTGACTGGTTAAGCTTTTAGCTGGTTAAGCTTTCAGGCTTCTAGCAGCAATTCAGCTGAGACCCATTCTGGATGAGGACTGAGAGGCCTCCAGTCTGAGGAAACAAGACCAGCTGAGGATCCAGCGAGATGAGGTAGCTGTGGCTTGTTCTGGTTCTCTGATCTTCCAGTTCACCCCAATACCTGGCTCAGGTTTGTTTTTATTAGTAAGTCCATTTAAGATTCCTGCTACACACACACATTAAAAAACCAATTTGGGGAGTTGGAGAGTTTAATGCTCTTTCCAGATGACCTGAGTTTGGGTCCCAGAACCCATGTCTGGTGGCTCACAACTGCCTGTACACAACAGCTTCAGGGAATCTGACACTCCCTTCTGGCCTCTTCAGGCACCTGCATACACATACACATAAATAAAACTAAAATATACCTAAAAGGAAAAAAAAAAGACCATTTTCTATATTATTATAAAATGCTAAACACAAATTCCAAATACCTGAAGTGAATAGACAACACTTCTATCAAGAAAACAATCATCCATGGTACCCTAACCCATAAGCTCTAAGCACCAAGTTCTTTCATTTTCTTCTCCAATGTTCCGTTCTCCTCTTCTATAGCTTCTCTTACATCATGGAACTGACCCCTTGGCCTCTAAGAAAGACTGAGAGGAGCTAGAGCCCACCAATCATGTAAGACCAACTGGCCTGTCTTAAAATGAACAATGCATCTACAGCTTTACCACTCTGAAACTAGAAACCATCTTTAATATACAAATAACAAATAGCTCTGATACATTACACACACGGAGAGTAGCATAGTAACCCAAGCATTATGAACACAGTAGTCATAAGGAAAACATAAAATGTTTGTGCATCTAATTTCAATCACCTAATTACATGATTTGACCTTATGAAGGTCCAGAGTGAACAGTACAATCTGAATTGCTATTTAGATTGTTTTAAAAATTAGTATCATGCTTCTACAAGATCTGAAACCCACCAAGTTGTGCTATGTTCATTTTGACAAACCAATTATGATAAAGATTTTTTAAAAATGGATTAAGTCTAGGTCTACATTAAAAGTTAATCATTAAAGAAATACTGAGTGATGTGAAATACAGGCTATATAAAGGAGAAGAGGTGGATGTAAGTAAATCATAGGAAAGAAGAAAGGACATACTAATGAATTAGACACACATACCCCACCAACAACCCACAGAGACAGAGAAAGTACCTGGAAGGCTGTGAGTGCGCCAGTCCCTGGGTTATAGAGGCATCGCAGCGAAGGCATGCTGTCCGCCAGGCTGGAGCAGCCCAGCCACAGAGACCTGGGCATAGAGCACTGCAGAGAGAGGACAACTATGAGATGGGACAGTAGGAGACAGGATGGCAGATTACAGGAATTTTCAAAGGTTGATTGAATGCAATATTCAAGTTGTAGCTGGCCTTTATGACAGAAACGCTGCAGAGGGGGTGAGATGCAGTCTCACTATGTAGGCTTAGCTGGCCTGGAGCTCACTATGTAGAACAGGCAGCACTCTGCCTGCCTCTGCCTCCCAAGTGCCACCACACCCAGCTATGATAGAAACATTTTCAAGAAACATTGTACATGATGATTCTAACCCCAGAGAAATTCAAAAGAAGCACTAGCAGCCAAAAGGCAAAAAAGAGAAAATAAGTTAGAGGTCCAAAAACCAAGTATGCCATAAAATTTGTCCCTATTTTTCTAAAAATACACCTGAACTAGGAAACTTATTTCTTAAGTATAATTGACTGATTCGTTTCCTTTTTAGACCTTAACCATCTTTTATAAATTCATCATAAAATGAAATATTATACAGCCTAAGCAGAAAAAAGAGAACTTTGTGGTAGCATTACAGTATTAAGAATGGTAAATTAGAAAACAAAATACCACATGATAATTTTTTTAAAGTAAAAGCATTGTATCCCTAGGGCTCTGACAGCAACTAACACTGCATAGTTTGCATATGCTTTATGTATCCTGTTAGTCTGTTATTCATTAACCAAAATGCACAGTTAACCAGAGCAGCTGCCTCTTCATCTTTCCAGATGGATTAAAGGGGGTGGGGCAAGAAACAGTCCAAACACAAACAAAACAACAAGGGGAGAAGAGCGGGGACTGTGAAAGCCGAGTACTAAAACCTTCAGCTAGGAAACGATGGAGAGAATAGTGTATTCAGTGAGCAAAAAAAGTACCAGTTCTAATGATACTAAACACTGTTAGTGTTACTGCGTTTTGAGGCTGGGGGCGGGTAGTTGCAGGTACATGTGCGTGTGCGTGTGCGTGTGCGTGTGCGTGTGTGTGTGTGTGTGTGTGTGTGTGTATGTGTGTGTGTGTGTAGCTCAGGGGTCAACCTCAGGTGTTGCTCCTCAGGAGCCATCCACCTTGTTCTGTGAAATGAAGTCTCTCACTATAACCTGGGACTTGCTGATTAGGCTGGCTGACCAGCAAGGGCTAGGGATCCTCCTGTCTCTGCCTTACAAGAGCACGTCACATGCTCAGTTTGCGTGTCTGTTTAACACGGGTGTTAAAGATGGAGCGCGGGTCCTCCTGATTGCCTGGCAAGCACTTTACTGACTGAATCATCTCCCTGAGCTCTGTTTAGTATATAAGATACTATGCATGGCAGAATGGACTCTGCATTCTTCATATTTCTCAAAAAGTAACTTCCAGGATGAAGTTCTGTCCATTAGCTTGAGCACTATGATAGTTTAATAACAATTAAAATAATAAATACCCAACCACACTCAATAAATACATATTTTAAAATAGAGAAGTCATTTATTCACAAGAAAAATTGTACAGAATGTGAGATAATGTTCTGGTTCTTTTACTTCTTTAAATAATTAGTAGAAATTAGCAATGAGATGCAAGATACAGTATTCCCTTCTCACACTGTCTATAATTCAAATAAGGAAAACAGGTGCTAAGCTCCAAAAATGATCCAATCTAGACTCCTGCTTACAGGTCAAAGTACTTGTCTATTTATGCTCATGAATTTAGAAAATAGCACAGAAAGTAGAGACTAGAATCCAGACCTACTGCTTCCTAGAACTCCTCTCCTGCCTTCATCATCCCTATATCATCAAGTGGGGATGGAGGACTTCAAAGGGTAAAGGCATCACTAGACAACACAACAGGCCAAACAGTGACATCACCCCGAACTGCTACAGTAGTCAGTTCTAGTCACTACTTCCGAGTTTCTTCACCTCAAGCTACAACCCATTTTACAAACAGCAGCTAAATGAGGAGCTGTCCTCGGTGGTATGTTATGTCACTCACAATGGCTCCCTGTACTGGCTGTATGAAAGCAAGCACACTGTCAACCTGATTTGCTCTACTGCCTTCATGAACTCACTACCTCCACCTTTTAGCGGCTCTGGCACCTTAGCTACTATTTGGTATTCTACTCCAGTGCTTATCTGAGCCCTAACACGTTGAACTTTGTAATTCTCGTGCTCTTTACTTCTGCCATCTACAGCTACCATTTAAGTCTGGGTCTCCTTGGCACCATCGCTTTCACCCTGTCAGCTGATCCTGGCACTTGAAATACTCAAACTGGGAAAAGAGAACAAAGGGGACAGTTGGGAGGATGTAAAGTTTCTGTCCCTTTGAGAATCCCCGCCATGCACTGAGGAACCAAGAATGCTTTACTGGGGCAGGAGAGATGGCAGAGAGTTAAGAGTTCTGGCTGCTCTTCTAGAAGACTGGAGTTCAATCCTCAGAACCTACAGTCCCACATAATCTAATGCCCTCTTCTGGCTTCCACAGGGACTGCATGCACATGGTGCACAAACATGTATGCAGGCAAAACATCCATACACACAAAATAAAAATAAAATCTCAAAAAAAAAATTAACTAAAAAAAGTATGCTTCACTGAAGCCAGGAGCAGTGATTACGCCTTTCCTCTCAGCAAGCCTGTCTCATATACTGATCTCCAGGTGAGCCAAGGCTACATAGTGAGACCCTGTCTCAAAAAACCACAAACAAAAGACGGCTTCACTGAAATAATTTTTTTTTTCCCGAGACAGGGTTTCTCAGTGTAGTTTTGGTGCCTGTCCTGGATCTTGCTCTGTAGACCAGGCTGCCCTCAAACTCACAGAGATCCACCTGGCTCTGCCTCCTGAGTACTGGGATTAAAGGCTTGCGCCACCACGCCCAGCTGAAATAATTTTCATAAGAAAGTTATATTAAATTTTTCTTAAGGCTAATGTTTTAACAATTTATTCAGTAAGTATTTATTGAGTATCTTTCTTATTCTGGACACCAGATACAACAATGGACAAAAAGAAATTCCCTCCCCCTTTTTCATACTACTTGTGATGGAGCCAGGACTTGATGCATGCTAGACAAGCACTCTACCATTGAGTTATGTTCTCAGCCTTTAAAAAATTTTCCTTTCTTAGCGGGGCATGGTGGTTCACAACAATAACCCCAGAACTTGAGAGCCTGAGGCAGGAAGATTGCCTCTAGTTCATGATCATTTTGAGTTTACACAGTGAATACCATGACAGCCAAAGTTATTACCAAGCTAGCATCAAACAAACAAACAAACGACCCTTTCCTTCATGGAACTTATTTTCTAACAACATTCCATCAGCATTAAATCCCTATATATTAAAGATTCCTAATATAAAGGAACCATTGTTAAGACTTACTATTATGTTATTCTTTAAAGACATGGTACATTTATTAAGTGTTTATTTAAGGCTAATGGGTAAAAAAGTAGTGTCATTTAAAGGAGGATGTCAATTTGATATATATATGTATATGGTAGAAAGGTTTAAGTATATAAAAAAGAATGCAATGTAGAAAAGGAAACGATGGAGAGAAATAGAGTAAGCCTGGAAAACAGTTGGTCAGAAGAGGCAGTACTCACACATGCAGCCATACCAAAGCCCTCTGCACAGTGCACAGTAAGTACCACTGGTCTAGAACTCAACCACAAGCCCTTCCTTCACAGACCTAGGATTCTTCTTTCTCATTACAATGTACGTATTTATTTATATTTGTGAGAGCTTCATGGTTATGTTTTGAAGGCATTTCTCCCAGGAATTATTTGTCTCCTCTGTTTTCCATATGAATCTGTGCTATTTTTTCTACCACTTGATGAATTATTATCTGAGCTTCTTTCAATGTTGTTCATTCTAGTAGTCCTCCTCATTCATACATCCCAATCCTCCATCAGAACTCTTCTAACCACTAAAAATCTAAAGGGGCTTACCCTATCTACTTAAAATAAAATTTCAAAATAAAATTACGATCAATAATGAGCCACATACACCCAGGGAAGCCACTATATATACCAGTGTGATTTCCAAAATAGTATTAACTTCCAAACACCACACAGAGGATGCATTCTTGATTATTACAAGACAATTGGTATGGGTATGGAAACTGCACTTGAATATAGTCAGATTTGCACATTACCATAAGATTTTACATATTATGGCTCAATTTAAAAACCAATTTTCAAATTGGTTTGTATTATAATAATTAATCTTATTCATACTGGTAAATGCTACTTAAATCTTTGAGGAAAACAGATCATTACAAAATAAGCAGAATAGGCTCTAACTTTACCTGTTTCCTTTCTTTCTTCATATTTAAGAACATTTTTAAAGTGAAGGGAGAGAAAAGGCAAAAGGAACTTAGGCAATGAGAGTAGAAAGCACTGCCACTTTGGCTGCCAGGCCCATATGCATCCTGTGCCTCTCAGGTCATTTATATGGATCAATTTTACATGAAGACATAACACATGTTCTAGCCATCATTTAATAAATATTGCCCTTGATGGAACTGTCAGGCCTGTGATCCCAGCTACAGGAAGCTAATGTAAGAGGATCACACATTCAAGATCTGCCTAATCTATGGAGTGAGTTTAGGCCAGTCTGGGCAACTTAGCAATACCATATCTAAAGGAAAAAAAGGTTAAAAGGGGCTGGGGTTACAGGTCAGAGGCAGAGTGCTTCCACAGTGTGTGTGTGTGTGTGTGTGTGTGTGTGTGTGTGTGTGTGTCCCTAGGTTCTATCCCCAGGACAGAAAAAACCGTTTCCAAGTCCAGGTATGGTGACACATGCCAGCAATTCCAATCCGTGGAAAGCTAAAGCAAGAACACTGAGGCTGAGGCCAGACTGGGCTCTATAGCAAGGCCAGGTGTTCAGGCTATAACTACTTAAGAAGCTCATAGTTGCCGGGCGGTGGTGGCGCACGCCTTTAATCCCAGCACTCGGGAGCAGAGCCAGGCGGATCTCTGTGAGTTTGAGGCCAGCCTGGGCTACCAAGTGAGTTCCAGGAAAGGCACAAAGCTACACAGAGAAACCCTGTCTTGAAAAACCAAAAAAAAAAAAAAAAAAAAAAAAAAAAGAGAAGAAGCTCATAGTTTTCTAACTAAGATTTAGGCTGCCCTTGCTTTTTCTCTTTGCAAATTATATTTAAATTTTCTAAACTTCTGCCATCCTCCCAACTCTTTTGGTGGGATCAAACCCAGGGCCATGCTAAGACAACACTTTGCCACTGAGCCATATGCCAAACCTTAATTTTTTAAATAAACAAAAAGGAAGTAGGGGGTGTCAATCCAGCAACTACAACTACATTCCCACACTTAAATATTTAATTTTTACTAATCATTAAAGAACTTTAGAATACACTCCTTAAATGATTTTTCTTTGTCATCTCAAAAGCTACAACGTCAGTTAGTAGATGATATCTCATCCTGTGCTAACCTCACCCCAGATGAGTCTCCTTGGCAAAACCCTAGAAAGGCAGACTGCGATGGTCCAGCAAGTAAAAGCGCTTGGTGAGCAAGTCTTAAAAGTCTAAAGAACTGAGTTCCATCCCTAGAGATCATGGCACATGCACACACACACATGCACAAAACACAGTAAGTAAAAATAAAATTCAAATTAAAAACACTCTTAAAAACTGTAGAAAGCCGGGCAGTGGTGGCGCACGCCTTTAATCCCAGCACTCGGGAGGCAGAGGCAGGCCTCTATGAGTTCAAGGCCAGCCTGGGCTACCAAGTGAGCTCCAGGAAAGGCGCAAAGCTACACAGAGAAACCCTGTCTCGAAAAACCAAAAAAAAACAAAAACAAAAAAACAAAAAAAAACTGTAGAAAGTTAAAGACTGCAATATTTTATTTAAACTGAAAATTTTCCCCAACTACATAAGTTCATCAGCTTTTAAAACACATATGGGAGCTGGAGGATGGTTCAGTGGTTAAGAACACTCACTACTCTTGCAGAGGACCAAGGTTGGATTCTCAGCACCATGGATAATGGCTCTAACCTGTCCATAACTCCAGTTCCAGGGGACCCAATATCCTCTTCTGGCCTCTGTTGGCACCAGGCACACATGTAGGCAAAATGCTCATACACATAAAAAAATATACAATAATCTTTTTAAATATTATGTATACATATGTACACACACACACACACACACACACACACACACACACACACACACACACGGCTGGAGATGTGGCTCAGCAGTTAGGAGTACTTGCTGCTCTTGCAAGAGCCTGGAGTCTATTTCCCAGCACCCAAATCAGGCAGCTCACAACCACCAGCTCCAGAAGATCCAAATACCACTTTTGGCCTCCACCAATACTCATGTGCCTCCACCCACACTCATGTGCACATACCCACACACACATACACATACACATTATTTAAAATCCTTTAAAAAATAAAAATTAAAAAGCTATGCGAAATAGAAGGGTTCTAAACAAGTTTCTAGTAAATTAAAGATTGAGAGAGAAGACTGAAATGTTGCAACAAAAGGTGTCTGGTGTTTCAAGAATACAGCATCACATGCCTGCTGTGGATATTCTGTATGGCAAATGTGTTGCTAATAAAGCACTGA
>CABHPP010110944.1:4545-15775 GCA_902168425.1 Peromyscus attwateri | reverse complement strand
AAGAGATTTATCCTGACTGTGGGCCAGGCAGGAAAACTTAAGCTACACATGCCCATCAAGTTCAAAGACACAAATCTACCCTGAGAACCCTGAGAGCCTTTACTCCTCCCCCACACTTGACTGCCTAAAGTAACGCCACAGATTCTCTTCAGTGATGGAGGCCCTGCAGGCAAAGGGCTGGCCTCAGCATTTACTATATGAAAGCTGAATGACAAAATCTCCTAAACTCAGGTCCCTGTTGGTCAACTTCTAGGAGTAATAGAAGCTATAATAATCAACAATAAAAAGATTGCTGCACTGAGAGTTTATGTATCCTTAAGCCATGGTAAAGAATTCCCTTTCCACTACTATATCAACTAAAAAATTCAGGCCAAGAGAAATGCAGTATTCCATATGCCTTGTAAAGGCATTCAGACTCTTAACTTACAAAGTCAATGATCACCTTTTTTAAAAAATTACATTTTTATTTACTTATTTATTGTGAGAGAGAGTGAGGGTGTATATGCCATGGTGCACATGTGGAAGGCAGAGGACAGCTTAGGCAGAATCAATTCTTCCCTTCAACTATGTGGTCCTGAGTCAGGTTTTCAGGCTTCATGGGAAGGGCCTTTGCTGCTAAACCATATTGCTGGCCAATCCATCAATTAGCACCTTTTAAGGAGTCCTATTTATTAGTTCACCCCAAAAATGAAACTACAATGAAAGATGCGCAAATCAATTTAGCTTATTATACAAAGCTGTAGAAAAACTAAGTAAGGGTTATAAAATTAGCAAAATGCACTATTATTAATAACAGGGTTCCAAAAATGGCAATTCGATTTCAAAATGTTCTGGGAAGACAGTATGAACTAGAGTCTATAACAACAGTAAATTCATCCACCAATCAAATACTTATTCCTCATGACCAGAGTGGACACAGGGTCTAAGGTTTATCAGACGGCAATTGTTTACTAAAAATTCATGCTTCCTTTAATTATTTTCCATTTAAAGGGTTGTCAGTATTGCTATTTTTCCAGGAAAATAAAGGATTCAGAGACAGTATAGTGACTGGGTGGCGATGGCAGAAGTGAGGCCTCAATGTCTGTCTCTCGTGGGTTCATCAAATACCTACTCCATCTTATATTCCATTCCATTCTCACCTCAGTGCTCATACGCATGCAGGGGAGCGAGCCTGCGCCCGCATGCACGTGTGCACACACACACACACACACACACACACACACGCACGCACGTGCACACTCACACACTCTCAGTGTGAGCACAGTGCTGGAAACTGAAATCAGAGCCTTGTGTATGATAAGCAAACAATCTAAGCTACACCCTAATTTATACTATTTTAGGGAGATAAATTAACACAAACAATAACTACCAGAAAAAAAGAATAAAAATAACACTGTGCTGTGTTAGACAACAGGTGCTATTAATGTTTTGTTTTTTCAATATTTAGAAAAGTTCAGACATAAGGGCTGGAGAGATGGCTCAGTGGCTGAGAGCACTGGCTGCTCTTCCTGAAGACCTGGATTCAATTCCCAGCACCCACATGGCAGCTAACAACTGTCTGTAACTCCAAGATCTAACACTCTCACACAGACTTACATGCAGGCAAAAAAAAAAAAAAAAAAAAAAAAGCACATATAATAAAAGTAAATAAATTTTACAAAAAGAAAGAGCAAGCTTTAAAAAACAATCCCTAGTATGCTCTCTGCCTCTTACTTGCAGTTTAAGATGTGAGCTCTCAGCTGCCACCCTAGCCACCTGCCCTTGCTGCCTAGGCTGCATTATCATGGACTCTAGCCTTCTGAAACCATAATTCCTAAATAAACTCTTTTCGTATACATTTTTTTTTTACTCTGACCATGGTAAATATTCAAAAAATGTGTCCATAATCATCAGAGAACAGTGCAAACTACACACCAGAGAGAAGAAACCATTGCTTATGGAATAGTAATACTGACTAGTAATACTGAATAGTAATACTGACACTACTCACTGTTATTGAGATTAAGTCAACTACGGTGTAAATAAGGCATGTGTTAGATGAAATCTTTTCATGATTCACTAACTTATTCACCTGTATAACCTCTGGTAAAGGACAATTAATCAATTACCAAAAGGTGAGGGGTACCTAGCAAAGGTAAAGAGATTCTGAACTATAGTATTCTATCTAGTAAACTATACATAAAAATGGCACTTTAATGCTATAAATTTGAGGTAGGTTAGCCTGGGCTAAGAACTTACTTCAAAAAGAAAGCAGGGGAGGCATTTTGAAAGTCACACACAGAATTGCCTAATTTATTAAGAAATAGGAAGCCAAAGATAGTTTAGAGGTCCAGGCCCTTCAGACCCTAGAGAAGTAAGACTGTTGTAATCATCAAACTAATGGCCATGACAAGGTGGGGGGGGGGGGGGGAAGACAGGCCAATGACAAACTGTAAGAAAAGAAGAGGTACAAGTCAGAAATAACTCCAGTATTTAAAGCCTAAATGACAGGCTAGAGAGATGGCTCAGAGGTTAACAACTATGATGGTTATTCTTGGCTGTCAACTTGACTACACCAGAATTAACTAAAACCCAGATGGCTGGGCATACCTGAGGGATTTTTTTCTTAATTAAATCATTTGAAGTGGGAAGACCCATTTCTCACCCGGCTCTCTGAGGTGGGAAGACACACCTTTAATCTGGGCCACACCTCCTGCTGGCAGTCTAGATAAAGGACGTGGAAGGAGGAGGACAGCTCTCTCTGCCGGCTTGCTCTGGCTCTTGATCTCCCTAGCAAGCTCATTCACGCACTGGCATTAGAGGCTGCTTCTTCAGGATTCCAGCACACACTCAAGACCAGCCCAGTCATTCAGCTCCATGGACTTCACTTAACTACTGGATTCTTGGACCTTCCCTTGGTGGACAGCCATTGTTGGACTAGCTGGCCCAGTCATTCTAATACACACACACACACACACACACACACACACACACACACACACACATATATATATATAAAGTTCTGTTCCTCTAGAGAACTCTGACTAATACAAAACATATTTTAAAAAAGCCCTAAGTGATTAGAAGTGGCAGAGGTGGACGCTGACTCTAGCTGGGAGAGCAGTCTGAAATCAGGGTTAGCATGTGAAAGTAAACCTCTAGTAGGTGAACAGAAAGAAATGGCAGGGAAGCTGGAGGGAGAACCTTCGCAGGGAGCTGGGAAGACAGTGAGCAGGCAAGCATTCCTGTGCAAACCTGGAGACCTGGGTTCACACCCCGAAGAAAAGGTGGAAATGACAGCGCCTGGTCTGCAGCCCCAGTGCTCTACAGCAGGACGGAAGGCCTGGCTCTACAGCAGGACGGAAGGCCTGGCACAGCCAGCCACCAACAGTGACAGAGGTCCTTCCCCGAACAGGCAGACTATAGTCCACCACCTGAGGGTGGCCTCTGACTTCCATACATGTGCCCTGGCTCATACAAATGCAACAAGTACACACACCCACACCCACATATCCATGTAATGATGACATATATGTAGGAGTAATTGACTTCTATATAAGCGCAGACACATTTGGTTAAAAGTGCTTTTAAAAATAATATATACTGCTGAGCTGTGGTGGTGCACACCTTTAATCCCAGCACTTGGGAGGTAGAGGCAGGAGGATCTCTAAATTCAAGGCCAACCTGGTCTACAGAGTTGAGTTCCAGGATGGTCAGGACTACACAGAGAAACCCTGTCTTGAAAAAACAACAACAATAATAATAATATACTAATTCATTTTCATTCTCGCTCCCTCAGGTTAATGTCGGTGTCTTTTACATAATCTTTCAATAAAGTTCCATATATATACATACACACACATACACATACATACATACATACATACATACACACACACAGAGACATATATCTCACACTAAAGGCATGGTAGTGGTACATACCTTTAATCCCAGCACTCAGAGACAGAGGGAGAGACAGCAGGTGGATCTCTGAGTTTGAGGCCAGCCTGGTCTACAGAGTGAGTTCCAGGACAGCCAGGGCTACACAGAGAAACCCTGTCTCGAAAAACAACAAAATAATGAAGCTTTTTTGTTGTTGTTGTTGTTTTGTTTTTGTTTTTCGAGACAGAGTTTCCCTGTGTAGCTTTGTGCCTGTCCTGGATCTCGCTCTGTAGCCCAGGCTGGCCTCACACTAAGGCTGAGCAGGCATCATGCTAGGTGACTGCACAAAACAGGCTTTTGGAGTTCAAATAGCATGAGAATGATCTCCCTGGGAGAGGATGGGATGAGCCTGGCACAGAGCTGGGGACTAGACAGCAATGAGCAGTGAGATTAAAGGCATAAGCCACCACCGCCCGGCCAGACCCAGGTTTTTTTTTTTTTTTTTTTTTTTTTTTTTCGAGACAGGGTTTCTCTGTGTAGCTTTGTGCCTTTTCCTGGAACTCACTTGGTAGCCCAGGCTGGCCTCGAACTCACAGAGATCCGCCTGGCTCTGCCTCCCAAGAAGACCCAGGTTTTAAAGACGGTAGAAAGCAGCACTGTACACTCTGCCAAATGACCCCCAAACAGTAAAGAATGCTTCCATGTGATGTATGGGGTAGAAAATTGAGAAAATAATATATGAGCAACATTAGATGGGTTATAAAGGAGGACTGATAGGTTAAAGAGGATAAGAGCTACGCCTGGGGGGCGGGGGAAACAGAATGAATGCTACATTGTTGAGTTATAACTGAAGATAATACTGTGACACAAATGTATCTTGAGAAATAAAGTATGTATATGCATACATTTACAGACAGACACACAGACACACACAGACACACACACACACACACACACACACACACACACACACACACACACACCTAAGAATGCCCAGGATTACTAAAACCCTAGTAACAACGAACACATTTCTTTACTAAATCAGAGCCTTAGAATAATGAAGAATAAAACAGAGTAAACACATAACACTCTGAACATCAAATTAAATAGTGTTAACAGATTATAATTGTGAGAAGCAAACTTTAACATGCTCCCCTAATGGCTTCTAGCTCCTGGTATCCGTGCCCTTGTTTAACCCCATTCCCTTGTATGGATAGGCCCTAGAATCTTGCTTCCTGGGGAGTATGGCAAAGGCAATCAGATGTCATTATCCATGATTAGGTTACATAAAATTAACTGCCATCTTGCTAAAGACTGAAATGTCTGCTTGGCTTGCATTATTTAACGAAGCAAGCAGTCATACTGAAGAGGATCATGTGGCAAGGAATGAAGGATGGCCTTCAGTCAGCAATCAGATAAGAACTGAGGCTCTCAGTCCAATAGCTCTTGAAGAAAAGAATTCTGACAACTACCTTGAAAGCTTGGAAGTCAGTCTTCCTCAATCAAAACTTCAAATAAGACAACAGCCCTGACCAACACTTTGTCCCTGTGAGAGCTCTTGAAGCAGAGAACCCAGGTCATCTGTACCCAGACTTGTTACTCCAAAAGTCAAAGATAATAAAGGTATCCTATTAATGTTATAGGCAGTAAGCTTGATTGTGGCAAACATTTCACAATGACTGTGTGTGTATGAAAACATGTCATATATGTTAAATACATATTACTTTAATTGACCAACTATAACAGAATAAAAAAAACAGAATGGAGAAAAACTGTATATATTTGAAAAGAGACAGATGTCAGAAAATTTTAGGAAGAGGCCAAGGCATAGCATAATCTCAATGTAAGGGTCAGTACTTTTGAAATACAGGAGCTGAGCAAGACTTAAGAATAATTAAGGGGGCTGGAGAGATGGCTCAGAGGTTAAGAGCACTGACTGCTCTTCCAGAGGTCCTGAGTTCAATTCCCAGCAACCACATGGTGGCTCACAACCATCTGTAATGAGATCTGGCACCCTCTTCTGTATACATAATAAACAAACAAACAAACAAACAAATAAATAAATAATTAAGGGCCCAGTGAAAAGGCTCAACAAATAAAAAGGTACCTGCTACTAAGCCTGATAACCTGAGTTCAACCCCCAGGATCCACATAGAAGAAAGAGAACTGACTTCCAAAAATTGTCCTTTGATTTCCATGTACATCACACACATGTGCACACACACTAAATAAATATAACTTAAAATAGACAAGCAAATGAACAGCCAGGTAGTGGTGGCACACACCTTTAATCCCAGCACTCAGGAGGCAGAGGCAGGCGAATCTCTGTGAGTTCAAGGCCAGCCTGGGCTACAGTGTGAGTTTCAGGACAGGCTCCAAAGCTACACAGAGAAACCCTGTCTTGAAAAACAAAAACAAAAACAAAAAAAAAAAAGAATTCCATACACAGCAATCACTTTTTCTATGCCTCCACAAACTGCTATTCTAAGTTCAGATCAGCTTCTACCATTTATCCTGTGTTGTGAAATATCTAAATAAGAACTTCTGTTTATTTGTTTGTTTGAGGCTCTGGCTGTCCTAAACACACTATGTAGAACAGACTAGCCTCCAACTTACAAAGATCTGCCTCCCAAGTGCTGGGATTAAAGGCATGCACTACCCTGCCCGGTATTACATGAGAACTTAGAATATGAAAGTTTTTCCTTTAATGTGAAAATGTTTTCTCAGGGACATCTTCATCTTTTCAAGCATCAGGATTGCTTTCCTCATTTATATTAATAAAATTCACCTCCCCCAGCGTCCTATGGCTACACATCTAGAAACTTTGCTATCATGGTATTGTCTGCTCTTTCTTCTTTACCATCTTTACCTTTCATTCCAACTTCAGTTACTATTTTTGTTACTCTGTTTTATCTTTGTTCTTCAATTTTCAATTCTAATTATCAGTATTTACAAAAGATAACAGTGGGAAGAGACCAACACACCTAATACTTTGTACATAAACGTAGTAACAGATGAGCAGCCACTAATCACTAGCAGATTTTGGAGACATGACTGACCATAGCACATGTTTTCTGACAGTTACCATGGACTAGAGAATTGGCAAAGACATCTGTATACTGTGTAGTTATAGTTAACATACAATGCTAACTGATCAAACCATGCTATTGGGAGGGTTGGTATTACTTAATTAAATTGTGGTAAATGAAATTTCTGTACATTGGAGCTGTGTAAAATGAGAACTTACAAAACATATTAAATTTATTTTTTTTGCTTTGGGATTTTTCCATTTTGTTGAGACAGTGTCTCATTATGTAACCCAGGCTGGCTTGGAACTATCTAAGACAGGAGACTGTCCTGCCTCAAATGCTGGAATTACAGCTAAGAGCCATCTCACATGGCTATTATGTGTGAACAGAAACTCTAAGACAGGCCAACAGGACATCAGCTTTTACCATGGTATCAACCACCACAGCCAAGAAAACTGGATACAAGATGTGAGGAACATAGTTTAAGATAATGCACAATGACAGATGAGTGAGGTAGCCCATAAAACGGTATTAATTTTCTAGAGGGAGGGGTAGTTTCCATCAGTGACATAAAAATGGGACCCCAGAGCATAATGGGACTACACACTTGAAACCCAGAGCAAAATTTATACAGGACAGAGAGATTAGATTAGAAGTAAGGAGTGTGTGTCTTGAAGGAGAAACCTTCAGATAACTCAACCTGGAACTCACCGCCTCTTTAGTCTCCAGTATGAAGTTCTTTTTGCACATGGCAAAACCACAAGAGGAGGCAAACGGCAGGGCGGTGGTGGCGCACTCCTGTAATCCCAGCACTCGGGAGACAGAGGCAGGCGGATCTCTGTGAATTCAAGGCCAGCCTGGGCTACAGAGCAAGTCCAGGACAGGCACCAAAACTACACAGAGAAACCCTGTCTTGAAAAACAAAAAACAAAAACAAACAAACAAAAACAAACAACAACAACAACAAAAACAAAGAGGAGGCAAACGACCACAGAGAAACGAGCACCACAACCAGAAATCACAAAAACCCGGGGGAGTGCCTCTTCTGTTCTGACCAGCCAGACGCAGAAACCTAAACAAGACACTACAAAAGTGGCAGCCCCAGAACCCAAGTCATGTATACCGATAGACTCTGCCAGAGTAAAGGCCACTGAAAGCTATCCTAACAAATAAATCTTAAGAATCCACGAAAACAGCATAAAGCTGATCTGCAAAACTAGCCAAAATGAGTTCAACAATTTCTTTCTTTCTTTTCTCTCTCTCTCTCTCTCTCTCTCTCTCTCTCTCTCTCTCTCTCTCTGCCTCCCTCCCTCTTTCTTTCTCTCTCTCCTCTCTCTCCTCTCTCTCTCTCTCTCTCTCTCTCTCTCTCTCTTTCTTTCTTAAGACAGTTACTCTGTGTAGCCCCAGCTGTTCTGGAACTCACACTGGAGATCAGGTTGTCTTCCAACTCAGAGATCTGCCTGCCTCTGCCTCACCAGTGAGGAAATTAAAAACATGTGCCACCACTGCCCAGCTGAGCGCAACAATTCCTAAAACGAAAAAAAAAAAAATACAGAAGTTCAGTAATAGAACACTCAGTGTCTAGAACTAAATTAAGATGGACACTGTAGCACAAAGCTGCAATCCCAGCACTCAGGAAGCTAAGAACAGTTTGGAATACAGCAAGACCAAGACCCATCCTGTCTCAAAGCAAAATGAAAGTTTCCAAAAGAAAACAATATCTGAAAAGGTAATTTCACAAGATAGGATTTTTCCTACAGTTTAAACACTGTAGAAAAAAAAGTGAAAATATAAAAATATGAAAAAATTACATAGCATGATGCACCAAGAGAAAAAGACTAAGAAAACAAAAACAAAACAAACCAACAGACAAAAAACAGGTTGGAGAAATATATGAAATGTGCCTGAAATGTAAATATGCCACTACATGTTTTAAAACATTCTCATCCAAAAACTTCTTTAAAAAGTAAACAGCTAAGCCGGGCGGTGGTGGGGCACGCCTTTAATCCCAGCACTCTGGAGGCAGAGCCAGGCAGATCTCTGTGAGTTCGAGGCCAGCCTGGGCTACCAAGTGAGTTCCAGGAAAGGCATAAAGCTACACAGAGAAACCCTGTCTCGAAAAAACAAAACAAACAAACAAACAAACAAACAAACAAAGTCAACAGCTTGGGCTGGGGAGATGGCAAGCTTAAGGACCTGAGTTCGGATTCCCAGCACCCACATAAAAGCCAGGTGTGGTAGAACTCACTTGTAACCCAGAACTGGGGAAAAGGGGGAAGGTGGGTAGAGATATATGATCCCAGGGGCTTGCAGGCCAGGCAGCCTAGCCAAAATGGTATGCTCCATGGTCAATGAGAGCCTATCAACAAAACAAAACAAAACAAAACCCACACAGGTGGAGGCTAGAGAGGTGGCATCCCAGATAAGAGCTCTTCCAGAGAACCTGGATTCAAATCCCAACACCCACATGGTAGCTTCCAACCGTCTGTAACTCCAGTCCCAGAGGACACAGCACTTGCTTATGGTATCTGCTATCATCAGGGATGGATGTGGTGTACAAACATATGTGCAGACAAAACACCCATGCATATAAACAAATGAATGAATGAATGAGTGATTGATTGATTGATTAAAAATGAGGTGCACACATACATTCACACACACAACTTAAAATAATACAAACAGCCTGGCAGTAGTGGCGCACACCTTTAGTCCCAGCACTTGGGAGGCAGAGCCAGGCGGATCTCAGTGAGTTGGAGACCAGTCTGGTCTACAGAGCTAGTTCCAGGACAGCCAGGGCTACACAGAGAAACCCTGTCTCGAAAGAAAAGGAGAGAGAGAGAGAGAGAGAGAGAGAGAGAGAGAGACACACACACACACACACACACACACACACACACACACACACACACACAGATAGAGAGGGAGGGGGAGGGAGAGAGGGAGAAAGAAAACAGTAGTATTACAAAAGTAAATAATTAAAATGCAGAGCAACAGAGGAAAGCGTGTGACACTGACATCCTGACATCTACACATGGACATGCATGCATGCACCAATGCGCACGCGCATGCGCATGCGCATGCACACACACACACACACACACAAACGCACATATGCATCCATGTGCAAAACACATACACAAAGCATGCATACACATAAAATAAGCAATTTAAGCAAAAATAATGAACTCCAGTGTTCATAACACACATAAAAGTGAAATATGACAAAAAATACACAGTAGAAAATAGAAATACCAAGTGTGAAAAGGAGTTTTTTAAGAGACTATACTATGGTAAATCGAGGCACATATGTTTTGCAAAGTATGTATTAACAAGGGTCTGTTACCCAGAATTTATAGAGTTTTTTGAGAGACGGATAACTCAGTCAGTAAAGTGCTAATGCAAGCATGAGGCCCTGAGCTTGATCCTCAACGTCCACGTCAAAAGCCGAACATGGTGGTGTGTGCTTACAATACTAGGGCTGAAGACAGGCAGAGCCCTTGGCTCACTGGCCAGCCAGCCTATGGTGTGCTCCTGGCTAACCAATGGGAGATCTTGTCTCAAAGAATGAGGTGAATAGCTCTTGAAAAGTGCTACCTGAGGCTGACCTCTAGACTCTACACACGTGCACACATGTGCATGTGGTGCATACACAAAGGTCTTTTGTGCTGGAGAAGTAGCAAAATCAAAACTTGTCTTGTATGCGTAAAGCTCTGAGCTCAATTCCCAGTGCAAAAACAAAAACTAAAAGAAGAGGAGGAGGAAGTCAAACAAGAGTTCTTAGGACATGCACTCTGGAGGCTGAGGCAGAAGACTGCCTGAGTCCAGAGACTTGATAACTTATATAACAATAACAACAAAAGCCAAGTAACCCACTTTTTTTTTTTTTTTTTGAGCTGAGGACTGAACCCAGGGCCTTGCGCTTGCAAGCGCTCTACCACTGAGCTAAATCCCCAACCCCATAACCCACTTTTAAAATAGGCAAAAAATAAAACAAAACAAAAACAAAAACACACACAAAGACAAAAACCTTGTGGAATTTCTCTACAGTAGTTCTCAGCCTGTGGGTCACGACCCCATTGGGGATCAAACGACTCTTTCCCAGAGGTCACATACCAAATATCCTGCATATCAGATGTTTACATTATGATTCAAAACAGTAGCAAAATTACAGTTAAGAAGTAGCAGTGAAAATAATTTTATGGTCAGGGGGTCACTACAACATGAGGAACTGTATTAAAGGGTCACGGCATTAGGAAGGTTGAGAACCAGTGCTCTATAAGAATATGCAAATGAGCCGGGCGGTGGTGGCGCACGCCTTTAATCCCAGCACTCGGGAG
>CABHPP010110943.1:0-35606 GCA_902168425.1 Peromyscus attwateri | reverse complement strand
AGTGAGTTAACAAGGTGCAAGTTAGGTTAATCACAATGTTTTTGTATAGCTTCATCATCTATGGAATATACCACACCGATACAAGTTGTTAATAACCAGGAAAAATGTGTGTGCAAGAAGAGAGGGTCTAGTGTGACGTCTGCACTTCTCACTCAATATCTCTGTTAACCTAAAACTGCTCTTAAATTTTATGTTCATTTTCAATTACTTTAATTGAGCTGCAAGGGTTGCTCAGTGGCTAAAGCACTCACTGAGCAAGCATGAGGCCCTAAATTTGAATCCCTAGGACCCATGAAAAACAAGTCATGGTCATCTAAATCCATAACTACAGTACTGCTATGGTACGATGGATGCAAAAACAGGAGAATCCCTGGAAGCTCACAGGCCACCTATCCTGGTGTATACAGTGGTGGAAAACAAAAAGGAGACCCTGTCTCACACTTTTTGAAGGTGAATAGCAACATCTAAGATTGTCTTCTGACCTCCACACATATGCCACACACAAACATGTGAAAATACAATGCACATAAGATTGAAAGTACTTTATTATTTGCCACAAGGATTTATTAAGCAAATTCATTTATCAAGTAATGTTAGTGACACTTAGAAGGAGTTGCATGCATGCCAAATTGATTTAAGTTCAGATAACTACTCTCAGCAGGTCATGGTTTACACTGTCTGATTAATGAGCAATTCTCCTAGACCATATTCTGGTATTTTGCTGATATTTATAGTCTTTGTGTATCTAAATGTCTGAGCAGTATATAAACAGAGCACAGATAACATGAGCCCCACTTGGAAAGACAGTCAGAATGATGGTTAAATTCACTTCTTTGAGATTATACGTGTGGTATTGTATTCCCCCAAATATTGTGCATGCTAATAAACTTATCTGGGGTCAGAGACAGAACAGCCACAATATTAAACATAAAGGATAGGCAGTGGTAGCACACGCCTTTAATCCTAGCATTCCAGAGGCAGAAATCCATGTGTTCAAGGATACAGCCAAGCATGGTGACACACGCCTTTAATCCCAAAAAGCCAGCCTTTAGTCCCAGGGAGTGGTGGTAGAAAGCAAAAAGGTATATAAGACTCGAGGCATTTGGCTGGTTAAGCATTTGGCCTGGTTAAACATTTTGGCTGGTTAAGCTTTCAGGCTTCTAGCAGCAGCAGTTCAGCTGAGAGCCATTCGGATGAGGACACAGAAGCTTCCAGTCTGAGAAAACAAGACCAGCTGAGAAGTTGGCCAGGTGAGATTAGCTGTGGCTTGTTCTGTCTCTCTGACCATCCAGCATTTCACCCCAATAACTGGCTCCGGGTTTGATTTTATTAATAAGAACTTTGAAGATTCCTGCTACATCTGGCGCCCAACGTTAGTGGTACGAATTCATGAAAAAGCTGTGGCCTTGTGGGCCCCAGCTCAGGGATTCCTGCTACATATAGGCTTGAAGCCTCATTTCATTTTTGTTAGCCTAGGGTTGTCTAAGTGAATCTGTGTTATTTTCCCATGGCTGAGCTGCCTTAACTACAGTGGGTTGGACATTTTCTTGCTTACAATGCTTCTGATTTTAAAGAGACAAAATTCTATGATGTTACGGGTGATTAGATTATCTCTGATTACCAAGGGCACCTCCCTATTTCAGGAAAAAACTAATATATTTACAAAGCCTTTTTGATCAGGTAATGTACTCAAGTCCATGGGTGTCATATGGGACATGGGTGTCACAAAGGGACTATTCCACTTACTACTCATATGCTGGGACAACTTACTACAACTTGGGCTTTATTTGTTATAGCATCTTTTTGCTTTAATATAATCACTTTCACGTCCTTTGGCCTGATAGATTTCTGTCAGCCTGTTTACCCCCCAACAGCAGTGTGCTTTGATGGAAGTGAATGAAAGATCTGAGAGCAATGGTTAGCAACCTCCTTAATTTCAGCCCTTTAATCAGTTCTCCTGTGGTGACCACTAACCATAAAATTACTTTTGTTGCTACTCCATAACTGTAATTTTGCTACTGGTATGAATCATAATGTAAATATCTGATATGCAGGATATCTGATATGTGACCTCGTGAAAGGGTCCTTCTGTCCCAAAAGGGGTCGAGGCCTACTGGTTGAGAACTGCTGTCTTAGACTATGAGCATCAAGTTCTTATCTGTTCCCTGTCCCATTTTGCCTGGGAGATTGGGGGAAATTTTCTGAATATGGTGACTTAAGTACCAATGAGAATAGAATGATTATCTGACAGCTTTTTAACAAAGTTGACTGCAGACATGTTATAGTTGGTATATATTTATGATAATAATAGACTGTGAGTTCTTTGGATGTTAATTTTGTGCCCACTCCTTTGCCTACTGGGCTTTTCTTAACTTTGCTGTACTCCCTGTCTTTGCTAGGAGTCATTCTTTACTACAACTTCCATACATACACACACACACATATATACATACATTATTTGCCTTCATTTTCTTCCCTCCAACCTCTCTCATATTCTCCCTTGCTCTCATTCATACATATATATGTGAATGAATCAGTCCATCTGACTAGTCCATCTAATATGTCTTCTGGACTGACAATTTGGTATAGGATAAACAGTTGGTTTACTCTTCCTTGGGGAAGACTACTTTTGCTTCTCAACTTAGTTGCCTGTAGTTCTTTCTGCCTCTTCAGATTGCTGAAGACACATACAAAAGCAGCCAATTAAGTAAAGATAATAAGAATAAAGAACCTGGCAACATTCAACCATCCTTGTTCTTTCTCCCCTGTAAAGTGAGGAGATGAGGAGATTTCAGGATGAGAATGAAAGTTAATCCATAGCTGCCTCTCACCTCAAAAACATGGAAATCCATACGACCTGTAGATGTGAAAAAGAAGAAACATGTGCCAGTTGTTAACTCAGAGAAAATGACTCAAACAGGACAGAGGAGTGGGATTAAATACACCGTGGAAGGATGCAAAGGCCAGATATGTAGTGTCATCTAACATGTTAAACTCAGAGTCAGGAAACAAGTGCAACAGGTTGAGGCAGGCGAGGCATCCACATAGCTTGTTATCAGCTCACAGGTCATTTTATACTCCTGACCACCTAATAAATTAGGTTCAGTGATGGAGCTGGGCCCCACTGGGGGAAAGTAATCATGGGATGAGCCATCCTGCTTCTGGAATATTCAGCTGATCAAACTGAGGTGTAACAAAGTAAAATCCACATTTCTACTGATCCCTGCACTAGAGTTCCCAACAAGGACTTAAAACTGTCGTCAGAAATGGCAACATTCCCTTCAAACTTAATTTGGTGTGTTATTTTCATTAGCCTGAAAACTTTCCAGGGATAAGACCTATGTGACTATCTTAATATAATTTCTGGCATGAAACAAAAATCTCAGTGAATTTTTAATGAATCAACGCTAAAACTAGACAACACCAGTTCTTTTAAACAAATACATAATAATTTACCTGTGACTGCTCCTCCAGTCAATGCTTTGTGTCTGTTCTCACGGGCTGGTGGATTAATGTACAGCATCCTATTGTCCCTAGAGGTCCTAGTGGGTTACTTGGGAAAAGGGATTAAGTAAAAGGCTCCTACTCTCAGCAGCTTACAAGACACAAAAGGAATAAGCTTGGATACATTGGGAAATGACCCTGCTTGATACAATCGAGTGCATTGGCAAAGCGTCTGCTCTAAGTAATTGTATACCTTCTGTATGGTGAATGACATAAAACTTGCATTAGAATTACATAGGTTTTAGCAACTGATGTTTGTACTACTTTTTCTTCTGACAGTATCTGGTACATTTTGAGGATTCAGACTAAGATAATCAAGTAATGGGCCTTTAGGTTTCAGGATCCTTCCAGGGAGGAACAATTTCACACTTTTACTACCTAATTTGTGTGCATAATTCATTCTAGTGTTTGTACTTTCTTTAATTTATTTTTAGTAGTACAAATTGCTAAATGGTTCTCTTTAGTGGGATTACACAGGGTCTTGTGTGCTGTCTGTGTGACTGGTATATGTTTGCTTCTACTCTGAAACAGGATGGGAATTAGATAAGCAAAGAGACCCTGGGGCAAGCCAGTAACGATGGCCATTACCATTTATTAAGCAGGTGTTGAATGAATTGGTCTTTTTATCGTAATGCAGATTTACAGTGCAATAGGCAATCCATTTTTCAATTCGGTGTACCGCACTGATAAATTAACAGATGTCGATTGATTTTTTCCCTCCAGTCCCCTGTTTACACCTGACAGGCCATACTTTATAGCTGAACAGTTCTTTGAAGTTATAAACATTATAATTAGCAATTTTTTAATTAGGCTGACAATTAACAGGAGATTTGCAAAGCTGCTAATTTGACATGTCATACTCTCTGTAGTGTTTATGTTAACCACAACTTGAGTGAATTCACTTGAACAGAACCACAGTGTCTGGTTTTAAAAAAAAAAAAACAAAACTGAGTCTCTGAAGGACCTTTCTCCCTACTCATCTAGCATCACATCCTGGCACTCTTGACAGAGAAGCAGAACTTCTGTGAGATTTCACAGGATAACAATATTGACAGCCAGATCTGAAACAATAGCATCCCACACAAAGGGAATAGCTCAAACCACATAACACAAAAGCCATTTCCTTCACTGCATTTGAGATGATTATGTCAAAGTTATAACAGCCTCAGGCAGATTTATGGCTATGTTCAGGACCAAGGATTCTACCAGGAGCAAAGTAGGTCCTTAGATCTCATGGCCAAGGACTCTGCGAGTAAGATCCATTTACTTGCTGTGTAACTTTTTGTAGAGAGACATAAACAAATGTCATTTTGCCTCTAGATTGGGAATCAGTGAAAACAAAGTAACTAGTCTACTAATGTCCAACATGGGAAACCAATGAGCTTACAGGAGGATTGATGGCTCAAAGCCACCATGTCACCAAATATCCCAACCTGGCATGAGCTACAGACAGCACAACAGGTCAGAGAGAGAATCACTTCTCAGAAGCAGGCCTTACTGCTTAGATACCCTTGAATGGAGAGGGAGTGGGATTGGCAAATCATGAAAATTTCCTTGAGACTTGGGAGTTGTCTTCAAGAGATCCCACCAGGATGAAATGCGTCTGTTCAGAAAGAATTGCTTTCCATCAACTCCCAGCAAGGCTCATCAGGACTCTCTTGCTCCTTAGGTCTGTACTTCAGTGCTGTTATTTTCTGTGCTAAATCTGATGGAATGAGAAAGAAACAGAAAGATGGGGACAGAGAAAGAGGTGGCATTGCTGGGTTACCAGGGAACTTCCCAGCTTTTGTATCACCCCATCATTGTTTCCTATCAAAAGCAGCCTTCATGTTGGCTCTCAGCTTCTCAAATTCTAAAATGACGTACTTGGTTTATAGGGCAGGTAATGTTCCGCTCTTTTGCAGTCTTCTGCGTTGTTCTCAGAAACAGCTCCCAACAGAGGAGATGCTACATTCTACTGAACACGCTAGGTATTTTTGAAAAAGGAAGAGGCTCAGCAATTTGTAATTTCCAAGGTGAGGTGGACAGTGGGGCTCATTATCTCCACAATCTGTGCAAGACCAAGAGAGTAAGAAAGAAATTCCTGAAAATGTCCAATATGAGGAAGAAGAAGCATTATTTCTGTCAGGCTTAATAAAAGGAAAACAGTTTAAAGATGAAATAAGATCCAGTTTTAAATCACACCAGTCTTCCACCACTTTCTTTCCTAAGGAGGAGTCTCATTTCCTGTATGCCATGAGCAAACCATTAATTAAAACTTGCAATTCTCCCCAAAACATCTAATTGTAGTTGGAATGTGCCTTGAGCTTTAATTAATAACTTTTTGCAAATTTCTTACCTTCTTTAAAAATCTGGATCTGAATAAAGTTGGTACCTGGACATCTGACTCTGAAACCTTCCCTTTGACGTTTTCACAAGTCTCATACTTTCTCTGGAGTGTGTTACACAAGAATATGATGTTGTAGAGTTCAACATCACTGAATAGTCAGAAATTCCAAGCTTCAAAAGCACTTTTGTTAATGTAAAATTGGATGATAACATCCCTTTTGGAAAACAATTTCTGAATTTTTTTTAAAAAAAAGGCTAAAACATCTTTATTTTTAAAAGTTAGATCTGTTTTTCTCTGTTTTATCTTCATGCCTCTACTGCATGTTGTGGGGAAAAAAAAAACCACTACACTCTCTGAATGACAGAATAGCTAAAACTTGAGAAGAATAATTTCAAGTATCTGCCACAAATTATAAGTCCTTTCTTTTTAAAATATTAATTATGGTTTTTTAAAACTAATGTGATCACAGTGTATGCATTGGCCTAATGAAGTTCAGCCCTAGCCCAAATTTTAGCCAGATTCTATATGTAGTCCATGTATTGAAGAGCCATATCTGCATATCCTAGGTCACAGTGATGAGCCCCAATTATTAAAAGAATGGCCTCTTATGAAACAAGCAATGTGTTACCCACAAAAGCATATACTTTATCACGGAAGACCACACAGTCTTATATAATTATCTCTCCTTCCCTACTTAGCCAGTAAGAAAATTGAACAAACTGATTATTACATCTTAAACATTTTGCATAAGCTTTATTTGGGTTTAGGAGATTCAGCATAGAAGGGAGTAGAATTAGACATGGACCCCAGAAAGCTGGTGGGAGATGACTAAGTTCTGGAAAATGATGCTGTAAACCCCTGGGTGTGAGGCTCTCTGGAACCCTCCAATGTGAATATATTTTTCTGAACACTCTATTAACCCAAAAGGAATTATTTCAGTATTACTTTCCAGGATGGTAATAGACATTCACATGGCTGACATTGCACCTTCAAAAGGGTTAATTTGCTGTTTTAAAAGGCATGGAAGTCAGTTTTAAAATTTCAGAAACGTGTTACCAAGAAATGCTTGTGGTTATATTTAGGCCTTACTCTTCATTATTTAAATTAAAGTCAGATAAATGCACATACATTGTGCATATGAGTAACACATAACTCTGACAGCACTCACATCTTACCCCCAAAACAAATTTTATTAAAAGCAATCAATGTAGTATAAACTGTAGTTAGAAGTTTCTGTGGTCCCGACAGGCCCCCACGGTCCTGTGGCCTGCTTATAAAATAATCACTCAGAAGCTTATATTAATTATAATTTCTTGGCCATTAGCTCAGGCTTATTACTGATTAGCTCTTACACTTAAAATTAACCCATAATTCTTATCTATGTTTAGCCGTGTGGCTCAGTACCTTTTCTCAGTTCTGCCTTCACATCTTGCTTCCTCTGTGTTTGGCTAGTGACATCTAACTTAGCCTTCCTCTTCCCAGAATTCTCCTTGTCTGTTTATCCTCCCTGTACTTCCTGCCTGGCTACTGGCCAATCAGCATTTTATTTATTAACCAATCAGAACAATACACATTCACAGCGTAGAGAACAATATTCCACAGCAATAAACATAATTAATGCAGTATAAACATAAAAAATGCATTCTTCTGCTCCCACCAGGAAGAGATAATTTACATCCACAAGAGTGACTTTGAATAGGAATGCCAAACAGTCAAAACTTTCAGGCCTCAGTTCTCACAAGTTAGATGGGATACTAACTGTGAGTTTCCTACCAAAGTTAGTTGTACCCACTAGGGGAATTTTTAATAAAATAGCATTATCCAACCTTCCATTGTACTTTTTTAATTCCACATTTCTAATGTGAATTTCCATCTTCTCTCTAGAATCATCTGAAAAGCTGAACTTTGGCCTAAAGAATAGAATGTTTGGAAACAGAGAAGCTGTGGGTACTCCTTCACTGTGATGGTTAAGCACACAAGACAGTTGTTCAGTGATTGTGTTACGATAAATGGTTAATCAATAGCAAATTAGTTATAATTAAGTATGCATTGCAGAGGTGTTCTCAGAGTACTAATTAAGACTGTTTACTCCTAATGGACCCAATGAGGCTTGAGAAAATGCAAGCCAGAAAGGCCCATCTGAGGATCTGCCAACAAACACTTTTCCATATTCTACATCTGCCTCATCTACCTAGACCACAGGGTTTCAAAGAGATCACCATCTTCCATAACATCGTATTGTGCATTCTTATAAGCAGGATGATGATGCTTGTGTATTCAGTAGCCTCACAAAGAAACACATGAGAAAAACTGCAATCTGCAGACTCCAACTGTCCCCCTGTCTTGATCCTCTCCTACATTTCCCTATAGTCCTTGTATTGAGAAGTAAAGACTTCCTCTGGTCTCTGTCATCATCCTCAATAATTATAGTTGTCTTTTGAACAGAATGCCAAAATAAAGAATAATGAAGAAAATAGAAACACTGGCATTTCAGCTACCATGGTCTTATCAACAATTCAAAACAACCTTGATATTTCATTGTGGATGCTTGAATTGCACCTGTGTGATCAGAGGCTAAACTGAGGAAGGTGAGAGCAGAGGTAAAAGATGCAGCTTCAGTACTCCGGAAGAAGGAGTATCTGTGATCTCCAGGCAGATACACATGGGCTGACCTACTCCCACAAGGCTTTCCTTGAAAGATAGAACAGTCATGTGATTGTCATTACCAAATAGTGTTTATAGAAAGATGCTTTTGGAGCAGAGCATATAGCTTAACTAAAAGAGATCCTGCCTAGCATGCTGGAGGCCCTGGATTCAATCCCCAGGACCACATATACCAGGCATGTGCCTGGTATATGGTATCAGAAGTTCAGAATCATAGGCTGGAAGTTCAAGACCAGCTTCTGTAGGACTTATTCATATTGGAATAAATCTGGGTTAAAATGAGGAAGTGCCATGGGGAGGAAAGTAGGTTCTAGACGAAGTAGGCAGAGGACTGGTAACAACAAGAGCAAGGAAGTATGCACTGCAATTCCTGGAAAACAAAACTGAGTACACAAGGGACTGAGGGAGGGGCAGAGCATGGCACAGAAAGTAGGAAGCTCAGTGAAAGCATGAATTGTAAGGCCTTACCAGGCTATGGAGGCTGGGATAAGGGATACTATAAAAAAAGAAAAGTGAATTCTAAGCCAGCACTAGAAAATGGAGTTCGCTGATGAAAAAGCATCCATTGGAGTAGTCAGAGAAGAAGCTCTCACAGGAGATTATCCAGGCCAGAATCTTTGTCTTTGGGCAGCTACCAGAAAAAAACAAACTGAGGCTCATGTGTAAAGACTAGCTGAGCTTAGTGAGAAAGGGGCTTGACAAAAATCACAGAAGTCATACAGGAGTCTGTGAAGATTGTGTCCTTTGCTCTGATCAATGAACAGCAAGGTTAGGTCATAGAACAGGACCTAGATTGTGAAAAGATGGAACTAGTGTTGTACTGACATTAGATGGTGTCTTGCTCTCCTCCAGCTGCCATAAGAAACCCCCACAGACAAAGTAATTGTGAACAAAAGAATTATTTCTCCCAGCTAGGAGTCTGAGTTTGGGGAACTACTGGTTCTCCTGGGGGCTTCCCCCTAGCCTTCAGATGAGTAAATCTCCTGTGTTTGTATGGTACACGGATGGCTAGAAAACTATTAGGGTCTTTTTTAGGGCAATTAATCTTGTTTGTGCAAACTTTACCCACTCCCAATCTCATATCCTGAAGCTATCACCTAGGGGTTAAGATTTCATAAGACCTTAGCAGGACACAATCAGTCCACAGAAAGCAGTCCAGGAGAGAGATGGGAGCAGGCCAGTGAAGAGCTGATGCCTAGTCTATCATAAGACACTGATGGACTGGATGAGAGTGGTGAGAAATGCAGAGGAGGTCCTGTGACAGTCTGAAGTAGAGCCACTTGAACATTGCTGGTGCATTGAACACTAACTTTCATTTGTTTCTTAGTTTACACTTTCTAAACATTTAGTCTCTTAATTTACTTGTTCTAGGGAACTCATATTTCCAGCTTCTGTTTATCTAAAATGCCGTGGGATCCATAAATACTGAAAGATGGGATGGATGGGGAAGCAGTCCATTCCCAGACAGGCTCCCACTGAGATCTACAGGTTGGGTTTAAATGACAAGTCTCAATAGTCAGGAATCAATTCCTATACGGGTCATCACCATCAAATATACAGAGAAAAATGAAATCAGCAGGTCCCAGTAGGCCCAGCTCCTCTCTAGATCTATGGGCACCTGGGACCAAGAAACTTGGGATATATTTCATGTTGTTCTTGGTGTCTTTATCCATTATATGTGAATGGGTATCCATTATATGTGAATTTTGCCATTAGATAGCAATAAGTATTATAAATGGCAAAAACATTTGTCTAAAATCCCTGTATGTTTGAGAAATGATTTTAGTTGACAAAAGGACTAGCATTCCTGATTTATCAGATAATTCTGGAAACATCAGTCAGTCAGGAAAAGTGATTATATGGATTTTATAGATGAGATCAGTAGGCAGGGTAGGGCTGACAGTGGAAATGACCCTGAAAATCAGCTGGAAGGAGTGTGGTTTCCCTCCTTCATAGCAAATAATAATAATATATGGCTCAAGATGTGTCTCCACAGATTTGTGAAATGTGGAAAAATGGCTGCCAGAGCCCAGGCATTCCTGTCAGGGTTGCCAGGGTGCACCTTTGGCAACTGTACTCAGGGGGCTGGGGCAGCATGTATGAAGAACTCCCATGAAGATACATTCTGCACTGTTTGTCTAAGCACATGAGGTTTCTAATGGAGCCATCAGACCTTGCTTATTGGCTAATAGTTTAATTAGGCCCATCTGGAGGATGCTGTGGTGAAAACTGCCCCAGCTTTGATAGTAACAGGGATGTAATTTGTCATTCTGTGGCCAGTGCTTGGTACACTCCCAGCCCTAAAGCCATGCAGGAGCAGTGCTGACTGTCTCAGGAGGGGACAGATGGACAGCGGAAACATTTTTGTGGTTCACCTTGGTGCAGAAGGAATTACAGGAGACTCTCAAAATCCTTGAGCCCTTCTGAAAGTCACACAGAGACTGTACTGTCGGCCATCCCAGGAGAAAGCTTTCTCCATCATGCACATTTAAGTCATTGTGGTGCATTAGCCTTTGACAGTGACTGTTCTGCTCCAGCTGGGGAAATACAGCAGGTGGCTAAGGAAAGGAGGGACATGCATCTTTTTCAGGTATGACATTAAATGTCAGGCCTGCCCCCACACTACCCCTGCAATACCACAACGAGTAAACAGAGAATTAAAATTTCACATCACGAAAGACTCTGCTGACGTTCAAAGTGAGTGATGTCTTTGGGCAAAGATTATGAGAGAAAAATTAAATTAAACCTTTTATGGACCGATAGCATTGATTTCTGATGCTGTTAGATTGGTGTCTGACATTTAATATCTCATGGTTCTATGACTTACACACACACACACACACACACACACACACACACACACACACACACAAAGACTTGGAAGTTCCACTTTTCTGTTGTGGGTTTTTTTTTTAATCTGTTTTTCATATCTGCTTACCCAGTGACTGTACCCTCATTCGTCTGCTTCCTTTTGTAGCCTTCTCCTCTAGCACCACTCTTAAAGAACTTAGCTTCTCAAATATCTGATCAAAGTGTTTTTACCGTCCCATAATGTAGATGCTGACTTAACCAAAACATCAGCAGGCTCCCACTGCAAACCCAGCATTTTCTTCATCATTAAGTGACACAGACTGAGGTTGAGTAGCTTCTAGAAACACAGAGGGATGCCCCTCAACATAAATACATAAACCAGCCTGTAAATCTCTCTCTCTTGGTAGGGCTGTCAGTTAACTCTATGTTTGAAGGGGGAATGTGGGAAAACCACATGGTAACTATCACAGTATTTATGGCTACATTCTATGTGGGAACCAATAGCTATGGCGCATACAATGTGGTGCCTCACTAACATTTGTCATTTTAAAGACATTCAAAAATAATCTGTAATTGCATTGGTAAGTTTTAGTAGTAAGTTTTTTTTTTTGGGGGGGGGGTCTTTATACATGAGCACTGGGTCTACACCACTCCTGCTTCTCCCTTCCTCTTCCATCTAATTTCTCCCATGGACACCCTCTCCCCAAATTATGATCTTTTCTTTAATTAGCATTGTTACATGTATAATACATACATATATACATATATACAGGTACATGTTACACACAGCATACTGAGCTTATTTAAGTTTATTATTTAGGGTCCTATTGCTCCGAAGAGATACCATGACCACATCAACTCTTATAAAGGAAAACATTTAATTGGAGGTGGCTTACAGTTTCAGAGGTTTAGTCATTATCATCATGGCAGGGCATGGTGGCATGCAAGCAATGGTACTGGACAAGGAGCTGAGTATTCTACATCTCCTTAAGATTCCACAGGCAACAGGAGTTGAACTGAGACATACATCCTCCAACAATGCCACACCTACTCCACCAAGGCTATACCTCCTAATGTGCCACCCTCTGAGCCTATGAGGGCCATTTCTACTCAAACCACCACAACAGGTGTCCAGGACTGACCACTTGGACTTCGAAAAATACACAGGAGCTTAGATGGGTGGAGACTGATTCTCCCTTTCCCAGCAGCTATTGGTCATCTGTAGCTCTTCATCTAGGAGTGGAACCATGTGGAATTTCCCATGTCCACATTGGATTTTTCCTGTCTGCCCAAATCTCGATGACATGCAAATGATACACTGGAAACCAGTGGCTCAGTGAGCCAGTACGTGGAAGGGGAGCTGGAATCAGGAAGAGTCCACAGCTGTCAGTAGTTTCTGCTGAGACACACCCACACTGACAGAAGGAGGAGAGCCCTACTGAACCAGGAGTTTTGACAGCATATCTTGCTATCTTCCCCGGTCATAGGGTGGTTACTTCTAAATCAATCCACAAATTCAATTTTGTTTTATATGCCTAAACATTTAAGATAACCAAAGAAAATAAAAGAGAAGGCTGGAGAAACGACTCAGTAGTTGAGAGTTCCACCTTGTATGTGTCGGGGGGGGGGGGGGGGATTGCTACCTCTTACAGGCAATCAGCAGTGTCTGAGCCAACTCCTGGTCCCCTTTGCTAAATTAGAGAATCACAATAGTGCCAGCCACAAGGCATTGTTCCTAACCCGATGGCTCAGTGCACAAAAGATATCTTTAAAATAAATGGTATAGAAAAATTGCTCGTTAATTAGTCGTCACTTGTTCTGCTGCAAGCTCAAACTCCCCCGTACTAGGTTTTGTTAGTATAACTACAGGCTTAGTTTCTGAATGTGCATAAAAGTGGAAAAGCAACTAAAATAGTAGAAGAAGTTGTGTATATGAGAAGTTACAATGGTGGTCCTGATCTCTTGATGGAACATGACTATGCACCAATTCCTAGGTACATACTTATTTTCTAAAACTATAATAGAATAGAGAATACGAAACTGATTCAAAAGAAAACATGGTGGCTGACATGATGTTTCATTGGGTAAACATACTTGTCATCAAGACTCATGATCTGAGTTTGATCCCTGGAGCCTATATGGTGGAAAGAGATAACAAACTCCTGCAAGTTTTCCTCTTATCTCTACATGCTCCACAGAATGAGTGCCACCTCCCCTACCCAAATACATACAAACATACATATATGAACAATTAATTGTGGAGCCTCCATGGGACTGGACTAGGCCCTCTGGATACGGAAGATGATTGTTTGACTTGAACTGTCTGGGGGGCACCCAGGCAGGGAGATCAGGATCTGTCCCTGGTCTATGGGCAGGCTTCTGAAATCCGGTGCCTGTGGTGTGACACCTTGCACAGCCTTGGTGCAGTGGGAAGGGGCTTGGACCTGCCTAGGCTCAGTGTGCTGGGCTTTGCTGACTCCCCATGGGAGACCTCCATTTGGGGGATGTGGGGTTGTGGGTTGGCTTGGGAAAGAGGGCTGGGGGTGGGAGGAGGGAGGAGGAGGGGTCTGTGGATAGCATATGGAGTGAGTAGAAAATTTCTTAATAAAGAAAAATGAAAAAAGAAAGAAAGAAAAAAATAATGTGGTTTATTCTGTAAAACTAAGGAAATCATTGAACAAATATTTAAATTAAACTTGCTCAGCCATTCCTAACCTGACTATAGACCAGTTTTCATTAATCCAATGAGAGTGCCTGATGGAAGGTCTGAAGATAAAATTTGCTTCACTTCCTGCCCTTCGACTGGCAACTTCAAGTTAAAGCACATCACTTTGTGCCTGGCTATGTGTGAAAGGGTTAGAAATAAATCGACTTTGAAGAGAGCATTTCTGAGGAAGATGAAATATTTTAGGAAGCAAAGGAGAGAGTCTAGGACACATGCAGTATAAACTTCATATAATAATCTTCAGAAGCTCAAAAGGGCAGAGAAATGCTACACTTTATAAAAAAAAAAGAAGCTTTTCAAAACTGTAAAAATATTTTTCAGATTTCTAAGCTTCCTGCTAACATATCGACATGTCCTTAAACCCAATCTTGTTGAATTGCTCTATGTGATTCCTCTGTGTGTATCTATTTAGAATGGTATGTATCAATTTAGAAGTCCTTACACCAGCTCAAGGATGTCAGGCTCATAAATTAGAGCATATAGTTTCTGATTCATCTTAAATAAATAAATTACACAGAGAGAAAAATATAGAGAAATAGATATGAAGATAGGTAGAGAGGGGAGAGGGAGAGAGAAATGGAAATGATGCAAATGGAGATGATGGAGATGGGGATGAGGATGGAGATATATAAATGGGGATGATGATGATGATGATGATGATGATGATGGAAATGGGGATGAAGACTGAGGTTGATATGGGAATGAGGGTGGAGGTGGAGATGGGGATGAGAATGGGGATGATGTAAATGAATATGATGGCGATAAAGATGGGAATGGGGATAAGGATGGAGATGATAGAGATGGAGATGGGCATGTGGATGAGAATGGAGATGGTGTAAATGAGGATGGAGATGACATAAATGGAGTTGATAGAGTTGCAGATGGGGATGGAGATGGAGATAGAAATGGGACCAATGGTAGAAAAAAACATAGCTAAAGGGAAAAATAGATCATAAACCTTGCATTTATTTTCCACAGAGTTCCTACAAAGAACTCCAAAAATACATTCTATTTTTAATATCCCCTTCTTAAAAATACATAAAAATGAAAAGACTTCAGACTATTCATTTTTCTTGTTGAGAGTCTCTTCAGTTATTTATCTTTTTAGATTGTGCCTTAAAAGCAACAAGGAGCTGTAATAGATATTAGAGGTAACAGTGGAACTCATGAGCATTAGTGGTGACTTGTGGGAAAGTTTTTCCTCTGAATTTTATTCTCCTCCAAGTTGTCGGGATTTAAAACTTTCTCACCAACCTTCATCATCATTAGCAAGTGCATGATTTCTTTTTCTAGATTCAAAGGGATCTCCACTGCTGGCTATTTAAAGGTATAGATACCATGGCAGAGTTATATCCAAGGATGTGTGCATGGTTCCTAGCTGTGTGCTGGTTGCATACAGAAGGTCCAGCTTATCATATTCTAGATTTTTTTATTGAGTTTATGGATGCTCAAAAAATGTCTTCCATCTTCTAAACACTGAAACAAATCAGAGTGAAGGTGGGACATGGACTAGGAGGTATGGTACTAGAAATACAGAAAACTGTCAGAAGTTAGAACTAGGAAGCAATCACACTCAAGAAGCAAGGGAGTTCTCCAGGAATTGATCCTAGAGCACAGCACCCATTGTGAAGGATTATCTGTGTTTCACTACAAGTCCATCCAACACAGTGGCTTTATGTGTTCATGCTGAAGGCACTGTGACTTCACCTGTCAGTCAAATCAAATTCCACCAGCACCCTAAAAGGCTACCATAGTTTCACAACAGTCATTAACATGCCTTTAGGAGTTTTTCTTTAAATGATTAAATTTTTCTTAGAATTAAACAAGACTAACAATAATTTTTGTGGATTTAAAGAATTACACAAACACAGTCTAAGGATACCATGACTCAGAAAAGACTCTTCTGGTATGTACAGTATAGGCTTATCTATGGACTTGAGAAGATGTTGTTCTGCTGTATTTGATGGATTCTGACATGGCCAACATACACAGAAATGAAAACTAATATAAGCAGTCCCAGTACCCATCATTGTCATTATTGTTAACATTCTTATCTTTGTTTCTTATTATTTGGTGTTGGGAATCAAAATTCAGATTTTCCCATTCTATGCAAGTGCTCTACTACTCAGCTATTCTGAAGTCTGAGGACCTTTAATTTTCAGAGCATACAACCCTTAAACCCAGTTCTATTCCAATAGAAATCTTCTAATGATTTTAAGATGGCCTCAACTGTCCCATATTCATCCTCACCCTATGAATATAGATAACTTGTCCTTCAGGAACCCTTCACAGGTGTCCTTGCATTAGGCTAAGCACTACCCACAGGTCATGCTCCCTAAACCTCACTATTATTGACAAATAACCGTTCTTATTTGTGTGTTGGATGTGTTTGTGTATGCGTGCATCTGTGTATGCTGTTGTGTGTGAATATTTTTGTGCACATTTGCAGAGGTCGGAAGTCGACACTGAGTGTTTTCACTATTCACTCTCTACCCTATTTTTGGAGAAAGTCTCCCTCTCTAAAACTGGAGCTTACAGATTGCCTAAACTGGCTGCGAAGTAAGTCCTATGGATCCTCCTGTCTGCCTCCATAGCAGCAGAATTAAATGTGTAAGCTTTCGTGCCTAACTTTATATGTGGGTGCTAAGTATCTGAACTCAGTACTCATGCCTGTGTGGCAAACACTTTACCCATGAAGCATCTCCCCAGCCTCCAGAGATGATTTGCTGCTTTGATTGGGCTATTGAAATTTCTTGAGCTTCATGTGGGTATAGATTCTGTTGGTCTGCATGGATCTCTTACCTGGGTCCACTTACTCCACTACAGACACACTGAACCATGGCTATTGGTTCTGCCTCATCTGAGACTTCTGAACTGGTTCATTCCATTGTTCCATAGCATGACTGAGCAAGGCAGCATGGCAATTTCACAGCCAGCTCTCCTATTAGCTACTCCACTTCAGCATCTTAAGTTCTCAGATCCTTGGCTCCTGCATCACACTATATCCCCTGACAGGAATGCACACTTTCTTTTCCCCCTTGAAAGTACCTCAGTACCTGCTGACTTTCCCCTCTGAAGCCAGATTTCTATGTTATGTCTTTTCAAATATCTACTTCTTTTACATCTAGTAATCTTATGGAAAATACATTTAATCAGACACTGAAATTCTATATTTGGCCTCAATATTTTCTTTCTGTATTTTTACAAGTGTAATATATACTTTGGAAAATAATTATGAAAATTAGTATTACCAAGGCTAGAGAGATAAATCAGTCATCAGGCACTTTACCATGCGAGCATGGAGAGCTGGCTTCAGATCCCCAACACTCACGTAAAAACGTCAAATGCAGCAGCATACACATATAAACCCAAAGCTGAGAAGGATCCCTGAAGTTTGTTGGCCAGCCAGTTTAGCTAAATTAGTGAACTCTTGATTCAGTGAGAGACCCTGATAAAGTAGAAAGACACTGGTGAGGATACCCAATGCTAACCTCTGACACACACACACACACACACACACACACACACACACACACACACACACACGCATGCACACACATACACACACACCAACACCAACACCAAAAATCAAAATCCCCCAAACCCACATGTGTGCGTACACACACACACACACACACACACACACACACACACACACAAAGCAAGGAAAACTAGCATCAGAAAGCCATCCCTAAACAGATGTTTAGGCATTATCATGTATAAGTGAAATCTCATTACATAAATATAAACATTTAGAAAACAAAATGAAAATAATAAAAGTCTAAAAAAGAAAACCAGGATTTTGATGCCTGTGCATTCTGGGAGTCCATAAGAAAATTAATTTAAGAGGTTCCATTCCTTTTTAAAAGTCAAACACATCTGTAGCAGGAACTCTACACAGCCTATCCAGAGTAGACAAGAAAAATTATGTGCATGCCACCATCATCATTGACTGTCCACTTTGCATTGCTACCTGGGAGGACAAAACAAAGCTCATGTGACAGCCACTAGAACCGCCTGCACATTTCTTTGTCACTGCCTATGATAACCCGTGTCACAGTCAACAAGCTTGTGATTTTTTTTTAAGATAAAGCTTACCACCCCTTTGTCCTTCTCTGCCTTCCCCAACCAAGCCCTGGTAGCAAAATGAGGTGATAGATGTAAACAGCTAAAAATAGTTTGTTTTGCATGTAGCATACAAGCAAGTGAATAATTTCCTTCTGTAAGCAAGATGCCTGGGGACAGGGAAAGCTTGGTGGCAGTGGCAGTTTGGGGACATTGATGGAGTACTGCTTCTAGAGAAGTAAATCAGTGGTGGCACAGCTTGGCACACTAGTGAAGGTGGTTGAAGCCCAGAGGCAGAAAATACCAAAGCCCTGGAGAAATACTCCTTGCATTTAAAAATTATTCTTGAGCTCTTTGGCAGTTGACTCAGATAGTTGATCATTTCTCCCTTGCTAGTATAAATGGTGTAATGAGAGCCCTATCGCCTTATGTTAGCTGTACCCACCCCTGTGTATGTGATAACCTGGAGTATTTATTTATCCTGAGCCAAGAGAAGACAAAGCTGGTTGAATGAGCTGTGATGATGTTCAGTGATTAACCCTTTCATAGTGAAGGAGAAGGCCAGGAAACCATGCCACCTCTGAGTTTGTTGATCAAGGAGAGCATCCGGGTCTTGAGTGAGCGCAGACAAATCAATCCACCAGGCAGCTCTCTGTCTTGGAACAGTCACTCCCACTGTTTCAAAACATTTTTAGAATTGGACTCAGATATCTATGATAAGTTTTCTGCAGAGACCACCTGTTTGTGGGAAAAAAACAGTGAAATTTGGAAGTACATGAACAAAATATAAAGGTCAAAATAATAAACACAAATATGCACTGAACTGTCCAAGACCCTGATTGCCTTTGCAGCCTCACTGACGTGTCTCTTGGGGTTCCCTCCTCTATCTCACTCACCTGTTTTCTCATCGTTGTTGAAACTGAAGTCACTGTTTTACATCAGATTTTGATTCTTGTTTGCATGGAAGGATTAAAAATGATGAACTTCTCACCATGCCTCCCATCCCACACCATGAGCCATTATCCTGGTAATCCTGATCTAGGAACGGCCATCAGTTTTCTAATCTAGGAAAATTTAATAGTAAAAATAACAATGGTCATATACGACATGAGTTAATGTGGATAAGAATACAAGGTTTACTTCCTTGTCTTTGGATGTCTAGTTTATGTGCACAAGGACTTTGTATTAAAAATTCTTCAAATAGAAATTTTCTCATTTCATTAAAAAATATCAACTACAAAATCTTGCATGCAAGATTTTTTCTATTGCTATACATACTTAAATATATGTGAATATGTATTGTTAGATCTACATTCAGATTTATTTGTTATAGGGTAAAGTATAAATCACTTGCAATTGGAAAATACTTATTTCAAAATGAGATCTTAGCAAAAGACTCTGAGGAGGCAGAAGAACAACAGAATCATTGATCAGCAGAACACACAGGTGGCTGAGGGGCCAGTCTGCCAGGTTACACTTTCATAACAAAGATGTGAGGAAAACTGGACCCTTCCAAATCCTAAAATGCTATCTATTGCTGTTCTTTTAACTTTAGGTGACCTGAGCTTACAACCTAAGTGGCTCTTAGATCTAGACACAAATATAGGCAATTTCCCCTTAAAAGTATGCAATTTAAACGATAGTCTGTATGGGTCTAGACCTACTGGTAGATTGTTCCCTTCATTGTTGAAATTTCAATAAGCAGCCAAATTCAACTTCACTCAATTTAGAAAACAGCGTGGCAAAGAGTGAAGAAACCCATTGTTGGACTGTTGGTTCAAGGGGAGTTTATAAAAAGGCCTTAGTAACTCTTTTGGTGATATTTAATTCCTTCACAATTCTGAATTTAAGTGTAAATTCCTAAAAGTTTTGTTGGTTATTTTATGCTTGTATCCAAGTTCTAGCACTGGTTACTCATGGATTCAATGGTAATTACATGCATTTTTATTTGAATAATGATTTGTGAGTTGCCATAGTTACCTTGGATTTAACTAATTTTAAGCTTTAGCAACATTGACTGATAGAGAACAGCACTGGTTATCCTTTTTCTCTTGAAGCTAACTTTCCTTAGCTTGTGGTATTCATTACCTTTAGATAAGAGTAAATTTTGGAATCTTCTTATTTTTACCTCAGGCAGGAATCCAGGATAACTATAGCCCTGTTGGTATGAGTTATGAACATCATCCTGTCTCATTCAGAATTTTTTTTCTGACTAAAATTCATTATCTGTCATTAGTCTCCTTTTAAAGGTCATTTTTATCAGTAATACATTTTTTTTCAGATAACATATAAAGACAGCAAATATTTCTCTTGTGGTACAATATTGTCACACAGGATGTCCTATAAAGGTATTGATGGTAAAATAAACATATACACGTGCACACATACAAACTGTATTTCATTCATATCATAGAGCCCTATAAATAATCCAGCAAATGGCAAGATTTACTGCAGATTGGTCTGTTATCTATAAAGTGTGTAAGATGGTTAGTTCAATTTATAAATTGAGTTTAGAGCATTTTTGTTTTGTTTTGTTTTTTGAGACAGGGTTTCTCTGTGTAGCTTTGGTGCCTGTCCTGGATCTCACTCTGTAGACCAGGCTGGCCTTTAACTCACAGAGACCCACCTAGCTCTGCCTCCAAGGTGCTACGATTAAAGGCATGTGCCACCGCCACCTGGCTGAGCATCTCATTTTTTTATTGTTTTTATCTCTTGATTGTGTTTTTTCTCCTATTTCAAGTCAAAATGTAAATGGGGCACTTGGGCCCCTTTAACTGTGGTAAATCACACTTGCTTTTAACTTTTCCTGAAAGGTGGAATTGTTTTTTGCTCATTTGTCATTTTTCATCTACTTTCTTTTAAACACCACTAGTAATTATCACGCTGAAAGAGAAAATAATATTCTCTCTCCCCCTTCCCAACTTGTCCACACTAACAAGCTGAGCAGCTAGAAAAGATTTTAAATTCAACATCTTCTTTCTAAGATGTAAGACTGTGATCACCCAATGCAAATAGGACTGCTAAACTGAATTTCCACAAAGGTACAATATTAGGATAATACCAGAAACATGTATGAGAGAGAGGTAGTAAGTTTCCCATCAACGAAGATGTTTAAACATAGCTGACTTGCTTTCTTGACCAGTTCAAAGTGACAAGATGGAAAGGGAATGGATCCAGAGGGGAGGGGAGATGGGGAGGAACTGGGAAGAGTAGAGAGAGGGTGGGGAAACTGTAATCAGGGTATATATTATATGAGAAAATAATCTATTTTCAATAAAAGGGAAAAAACATACTTTAGATGTGATCTATCCTTTTAAGGTCTAAAGTTTTACTCTGTGTGTAACAAAGCAAGCTGTGAGTTGGAACTCAATGTGGTAACCAGCACTGGTAGAAGTCAGACTCAAGCAAGCACCAAGTGCTTCCTTTGCAGGGCCGTGGAACAAATATGGCTCAGCAAGCTGTTCTGAATAGTCCAACATCTCAGAGCTGAAGGAGAGACTAAGTGAAACGTGTGTGTGTGTGTGTGTGTGTGTGTGTGTGTGTGTGTATGTGTGTGTGGTATGTATTCAAAGATCATGGCATTTCCCTGATTCTTGATGCCCTGGGACACTCTTGAAGGCTGTGTGGGACTGTGCAAGCTTCAAGACAATTAATTGCCAAGAGAACAGAAAACTGAGCCAAAGGCCTGAGCTCTGAGAGGGGTATTGCACTCAGAGGATGAACATTTTTTTACACTGTACCAGAGTTCCTCCAATCTGAAACTTTTCTGACAAGGTCGAATGCATGTTTTGTCTTGTTTCTACTCCAGCTACAATCGCCCTTTGACTGTCATGAAAGATAATACCTCAGATATTTCCAAACCAAGACACCCAGTAAGGCAGTTTCTTCCCCACTAGCAAACTGAATGATGTGAAAAATCAGCCAAGCGCCCTCTACCCCAGTTTGGTGGCAGGAGGGGAGATATATTATCTGTAAGGTGGATGAATGAATTAAGAATGTGTGAGTAAATCACACTTAATATCAAGCAAATAGAAAATGAATAATGAATGGAAGATTTCTCTCTTCTTAATGCAGATCTGATTATGTTATCCTAAACATCCTAACAGGATGACTGCAACAGGATATAGAGCTCAATATATATATATATATATATATATATATATATATATATATCCTTAGACAAATGCTAAATGTTGATTTCCTCACCTATGAAATGAAAAGAAAATGATCTGCCTTGTAAGGCTGGTGTAGGAAACTATAAAAAAAATCACTGTATATGACACAAAGAAAACTATTTCATCAGTAATCAATACTCAATAAATACTAAGTTGGAACATATATTATTTGCTCCAACTGACCTGAAAATAAAAGCCTAGTGAAAGTCAAACAATGGAATGTTTCTTTCTAAGGTCTCAATTGAGTAAAACTGGGAGAAAGCTTGCCTTTAGCTACATTCATTATAGCTTTTATAAATGCCATTTTTATATTAACACTGAAAGATTTATTTGACATCAAGTTACTCCAATATATGTACTCTAAGCATTTAAATTAACTTCTTGTCCCATAGTCTAAATGGGGAAATATGTCATCTTTTTTTCAAACAATCAGGTCTCATTGTTAATTCAAAAGTTAATGACATTTTGAGACTATTTCCCTATATTGAAGTGTAATATCTACATCTGTCCTCTGCTTCTCCCAGAATGATTAAAGGTTGCTTCGTTTATATTGGCTGTTGGATTTGACAAGGTAATTCAAGAACTATCATAACAACGAATGAGATTTGGAAGTGCAACATTTCATTGTTAGAGAATTTCCTCAGGTTGAAAGATGGTCTTAACCATTTTCTCCTAGTCACCCAATGGTTATGATTGCCCCTCGGCTCTCAGTCCTCATCTGATGCTGAAAGTTGCTTTAATTCTCTATGCTCACATAGAAACACTTGCCATGTTTTCCCATGCCAAACAAATGACCTTGACATTTTTATTTCAACAGTTCCACCTGGAATTCCTGATGTAAATATCTTTATGGAAGCAAGAAAAGGGGCATCATGAAATATTGGAGAGCAGCAGAGGCCGTCTTTGTCTTATAATTAGAAGTCACTCAGATATGTTAGCTTATTGAGGAGGCAAATTATTGAAAGCAATTGTTTGACATATCATCCTATAAAAATGCCACTTAAGAATGGAAAAAAATTAAATTCCATGCACACACACACAATGAAGTGTTTAGATAACATTTTGATAACCGTCTGATTTTCTTTTCTATTGCTATGAAAAAAAAAAAACATGATCAGAAAAATTTATAAAAGAAAGAATTTAGTTGAGTTTATGGTTTCAGAGGTTTAGAGACCATATGTCAGAGCAAAGGCATGGCTGTAAGAGCTGCTGAGAGCTCACATCTTGATGTCCAAGTAGAAAGCAGAAAGGGACACTAGAAATGGCTTTTGAAACCTCAGAGCCAACCTCAGTTGCCACCTCCCCAATAAGACCACACTTTCTAATCCTTTCCAACACCAACAGATGGCCAAGATTCGAATATAGGAACATGTGGGTCCATTCTCATCCAAATCACCACATTAATAATTTTATTTTCTTGAGATAGGATCTTATACTCTAGCTCAGCATTGTTCGGAATTCGCTGTGTAGCCTAGGCTAGCCTTCAAACTTGCTACAGTCCTGCCTCATCCTCAGGAGTGCTGGTATTACAGGTATGCATTTTGCCATCCAGTTTGTGATAACTTCTTGTTTTGATAAGTATTAGTTTTCTTATTAGATTTCTGTCTCTTCTTCACTGAAGTCAAAACTTGCCATTTTGATTAGGCTGGCTAGCCATCAAGTATACTGAGGTTACAGATGTGTGCCAGCATGCTTGACTTTTATCTGGGTTCTAGGATCTAAACTTCAGCTTCTCAGGCTTGTGTAGCAAGCACTTTAACCCACTGAGAAATCTCCCCAGTCCCAAATGAGTTGTTTTATGTACAGTTATTTGAATATGCTAAAACTCTAAGTTGAGGTAATTGTTTAAGCAAAAAAAATCTTCACAGTCTAAAGGAAAGTATATTTGCTTTTCAATAGTATCCTGAGTTTCATTAAGCCTGCATTTTCTGCCAGTAATCAGGATTTACAAAGCATTGAGTGATTATAACTCTAATCAAGGAAGAATGTCATAATTAAAGACTGAAACTCATGACAAGTGGTACCCCTCATCCTCTCTGTTCCAAAACTGCCAAGGTAACACATTTCAGTGATTCTGTATAAATAAGATTTACATCATTGCAGCAGACAAATGAAGTCCTACATACCTTATATCAACAACACAGCCATCATGAGGGGAGGGGAGAGGTTCATATTTTAAAAGTAAACTGTGGCTGGGAATGTGGCTCAGTTAGGAGTACTGATCTAGCATTTAGAAGGCCCTAGGTTTGATCCCCAGCACTGCAAGAATCAGGTATGGTGGTGCTAACTTGTAATTCCAGCACTGGGGGGGTGAATGTAGGAACCCTCAGAAGTTCAAGGTCACCCTCAACTACACAGTAAAATTGAGGCCAGACTGAGGTATATGAGATCCTGTCTAAGCAAGCAAGTAAATAAATAAATAAGTGGTTAAATAAATAAATAAATAAATAAATGGCTTATGGCATTAGTGCCTCAAGCTGTACAGTATACCTGCTTCTGTGGAGGACAACACTGTGGTGATATTTTATTTGTTCTGAAATGTGGTGGTATTTTATTTGTGCTTTGATAAGTAAAGCTTGCCTGGAGATTAGGGGGGAAAGGTCAACCATTTTAAGTGAACAAAAAGTCAGGCAGCACACGCCCTTAATCCAATCACTTAGCAGGCAGTTCTCTGTGTGTGTTCAAGGCCATACTAGGAAACAGAGACAAGTGTGGTGACACTCCCTTTTAATCCCAGTACCAACCATAGAGACCTGGAGGTCTGTACAGACAGACAGTGACAAGGAAGTGAGGTAACTGGACTAAGAGCCAATGAGAGGGCAGAGAAACAAGGCATATAAAGGCGTGGGTAGACAGGAAGTAGCTCGCATTTGGAAGCTGCAGAGTTGGTGAACGAAGGTTGGCTGGTGGCTCTCCCTATTTCCCTGATCTCTCTAAGCCTTTCACCCCTATATTTGGCTCCATGTTTTTTATTTAATAAGACCATTTAGAAATTCATCTACACAACACAATTCTCCAATAGATTTCAAGCTTCTCAGCGGTCCAGAAGTATAAATAATAGAACTCTGTTTTTTGCATAAAAATGCTATTCTCTTAAGTGTCAGAGTTAAACAAAATGGCCAAAATTTGGAATTTTTGAAAAAAATATTATACATATGTGTGTATAAATTCATACTAAGTAAGTTCAAATATTACACATCGTCAACATTTCCTTATAGTCATCATGGTTGACATTAAGCACAGTACTACCTGTGATGTCTCTCTGGTACCACATATGTAAAACATCCCCAAAATAGACAAGCACAGTTTCTTTCATTCTTTTTAATTGCTCAGTCTGTTGTCCTTTTTGGTTCTCCTCTCAGGCCTGCTGTCCCTCTACTATCTGCCTTTGATTGCTCTGGTTTTTCTGAGAAGTTATTTTTCACATTTGTATGCTGCCAAGCCATTATCCAGTGAGAACTTGCACGTAAGAAAGGGGTGACTGTGTTCACTATACATAGCTCAGAGTCAGGTAGAAGGAATTGTGCTGATGTTCATGCATGGACTTTGCCGCGGCAGTTTTTATATTACACAGTCACCTGAATTTCTGATTTATTAGACTTTGGGGTTCTGCACAAGGCTCTCAATAGTTCTGTTTTCTAGATAATAAGCCCTTCAATAAATAGAGACACTTTGATAGAAACACTACTGATAGTCCAAAGATGAAAACAGACAGGATCACAGAGAAGCTACAGTTTGCTTGGAGAGAAATTTGGAGGAAGATAAAAGGGACCAGAATCATTCAACAGAGGAAAATGGAAAGTGATTGAATGATGATTTTTGTTTATTTTTTACTTTTTCTTCACTTAAAGATCATGTGTGTGGTGCATGTGATGTGTAAACACATCAGCAAATATGTGGGGTGTATGTGTGTATGCAGGTGCAGGTACAAATGTGTGTATGCATATATGTGGAGGTCTGAGATTGATATTAAAAATCTTATTTGATTTATCTTCCACCTTATTCTGTTGAAGTAGGATCTCCCAGTCAAACCCAGAGCTCACTGATATGGCTGGTCTTGCTAGCCAGCTTGCTCCAGGGATCCCCTGTCTCTCTCTTCCAGTACTGGAATTACAGATAGTCCACCATACCCACTCAGCATCCAGTTAGGGATCCAGACAGTGGTTTTCTTGCTTGCTCAGCAACCCTTTTTCTATTGATCCCTTTCTTCAGCTTCCATGACTGTTGACTCTACAATAAAACATGCAGCAGATTCTCTCCAGGAAAAAGCTAATGGAGAGAAAATGAAGATGCTTGAAATCCAACATAAGGATGTCCAGCATAGGAATGCTCAGTATTGGGGTGGGATACAGGCATATATGTAGATTGTCAAGCTACCAAACAAGGTAGAAAACCTCTGGAGGGAATTTGGTCCTATCTAAGGAAAAATTTGAAGGCAAAATGTAGGGACAGTGTGGTCCCTACATTCAGCTCTCTCAGATGGAAATTTCTCAGATCTTTCACAAGTTATATTCAGTACACACCTAAAAATGCAAATTAGATCATTTTCTGATGGACCACCATAACAAATTTAATATTCCATTCAAAGCATTTTCCACTAAAATTCCAAAAACTGTGGTTGATATATTGTGCACCCCAATAAACTTATCTGGGGGTCAGAGAACAGAACAGCCATAATATTAAACATAGAGGTTAGGCAGTGGTAGCACACACCTTTAATCCTATCACTTGAGAGGCAGAGATTCATCTGGATCTCTGAGTTCCAGGCCACACTGGAAACAGCCAGGCATGATGACTCATAACTTTAATTCCAGGAAGTGAGCCTTTAATCCCAGGAAGTGATGTCAGAAGCAGAAAGGTATATAACGCATGAAAACCAGGAACTAGGATCTGGTTAAGCTTTCAGGCTTTTGAGAAGCAGTTCAGCTGAGATCCATTTGGATAAGGACACAGAGGCTTCCAGTCTGAGGAAACAGGATCAGCTGAGGAATTGCAAGGTAGGAAACTGTGGCTTGTTCTACTTCTCTGATCTTCCAGCGTTGACCCCAGTACCTGGCTCCAGGTTTGTTTTTATTAATAAGACCATTTAAGATTCATGCTACAAAAAACTCTATTGAATGAATTACTAGATAAACATTTCACATTTCACATGATGACATCTTTCAAATAGTGAATGGATACAACCATTCTCAAATAACCTCTTAAAAGTGTGTGTATATTTAAACCTTGGCATCCAATGCTTATAGAAGCAAAATGTATTAGTATAGGTAAGGTAAATTTAGAACTATAACAATGTCACAAACTAGCATGCATTATGCTCTCGCTCTCTCTCTCTCTCTCTCTCTCTCTCTCTCTCTCTCTCTCTCAGTGCACTTGTGTGTAGGTGCATGTGTGGAGTCCAGAGACTGACATCAGGAGCCTCCCTCAATTGCTCCTTGCCTAATTTTTTGAGGTGACTTCTCTAGCTGAAGCTGGAGCTCAGCTATTCCGCTGGACTGGCTGGTCAGTTGCTCTCCACCTCACCAGTGCTGACGGCAACACCATGACTGGCTTTTCTCTCCACGAGTACTAGTGCTTGAATTCAGGTCCTCGTGTTTGCAGGACAAGCAGTTTACTGGCTGAGCTATCCCTCACCCCCAAGCTGTTGATAATGATTTATTTTTCAGTTTCACAAATATACTAACGTATATTTATTCCTAGAGAAATGCTTAAGTTTATGTCCACTTTCAAGGGCTTCCATGAAAACTAGCTTCTAGAATGCAGATTGCTTTAGCTGCATCCCGTTCCAACAGTGAATTGACTAGCTTGAGAACGGAATACAAATAAAGTGTTTGCTTTAGAAAGTAACCACTGTTTTATGAAAAGCTTATTAGAGCTAGTTAAAGCTGAATTATTGATGAATATTTGCATATTTGTATGCTTTCAGCTAGTAACTATGGGTTTTTTGTTTTGAACTGAATTCAGTAAAAGTATTTTGATTATATATAATCTATAGTCTATAAAGTATATAACCTAGAATGATTGTATGAATGTTGTCTTTCTTATAAAGTTCTTCAAGAAATTTGAAATATTATAATGGCCATAAATTAGGTATATTAGTGTTTCTGAGTGTATGATAATACTTGGTGAACTCATTTCCAGACACTTACACCTGGAGTAACTATAACTTATAAACCTTAGGAAAAAGCAAGTGCTCGATGGTAAGAAGGGCTAGCTGGAAGGAAGAAGTTTTAAGTATGTGCATTGCCTGAACTCAGATGGAAACAGGCAGCAGGAAGCAAGGGAAATAGGGCTTGTTTTTTTAAAGGAAAAGTGGAGCTAAAATCACTTTGGTTCCCTGTCAACATGAATATGCAGAGAATTTAGGGAGATGCCTCTACCAATGTTTGATTTAGCAAACTGTGTCTCTGTGTGCTAGGTCTATATCAGCACATGTGTGTATATGTGTGTACATGTATGCACATCCATGCACTCTACATATATGCCTGCAAATATGTGAGCATATCCAAACAGCTCTGTGTGTAAGATCTGTGTGCTTTTATTTGTGGGACATTTAATGCCATTATGAATTTATCACAGTTTATACTGTTTCTAGAGATTGTTTAAATTAGCTGAAGATAATAGTGCTTCTAAGATTTATAACTGAAATTCATTAGTCTTTCATTAAGACATCCTTCAGCCCTACTACTGCTGTTTTCAAAGATAACAAACACAACAAGCAGAGTGCCTCTCTGTATTCATTGGCACCTCTTTGTAACAGTTTCAAGAGACAGGTGACAATTTTTAATGCATGAACAATCGCTATTTAGAATTTCTGTGGTACTCTGCATTTCCAAAAGCACTCAGGGCATCTGATTACATTCTAACAATTTACTTTACAAGCTAGCATTTAGAATTATATATTCTCTTTTAAAATACCATGTATAAATAGAGAACACATTATACTACTACATCCCGATGTTCCATTATATTTAAGACAAAAGATTGGTTCAAAAGATACCAAGTATTCAGCATCCCATTCTCTGCATGCTCATTCAATCTCTTCACTGTTTATCTATATGCCTTCACTACATTTGTACCTGATGTCCAAAGAATTGCCTCTCACTTCTAGTTAGAAGTCTTTCATAAGCATCAAAGAATGATAAAGATGGGGCCATGGATGTTCCTTAGTGCTACAGCACTTGCCTAATGTGCATGAGTCACTGGGTTTGATACACCACCACCACAAAAGGGGAAAATGACATTGTTAATTAGAGGTTAGTGGTAAGCATATTTTGTTAGTCTCTAACAAGGTGCACTACAAAGATTATATGACATTGACTGAAGTCCACCTAGCTTTGAGCCCAAGCCAGCACAGTCGCTTGAGCTAGCCTTAAAATAGGAGGGAAGGTATCTTAATGCTTGGCCCCTTTGAGGCAAAGCTTGAGTGATCTGTTCCCAGCTGTGTTCCCAAAACATTTCAGAGGCTGCTAATGTTGGGTACTAGTAAGTCTCGTTGAAAGGAAGAAGGAAGAACGCAATAAGAAGGGATGGAAGCGTGGACATTTCCTTAAATGCTCTCATGGTTATATGTGAAGACTCTTGGTTAATTAATTAATTGACAAACATTAATTTCTTTTAGCTCTGTGGAAGTTGGAAATTCATGGACGGTGGGTTAGTGTATCTACCATTCTCCTAACATGCTAACTAGCAGTGAAGAAGTGGCATTGCTGACATGCACAATTTTCTCTTATTATATCCATAATTCTGAAATCTTTTTTTTTTTTTTCGAGACAGGGTTTCTCTGTGTAGCTTTGCGCCTTTCCTGGAATTCACTTGGTAGCCCAGGCTGGCCTTGAACTCACAGAGATCCGCCTGGCTCTGCCTCCCGAGTGATGGGATTAAAGGCATGCGCCACCACCGCCCGGCAATAATTCTTTGTTTTGTTTTTGTTTTTCGAGACAGAGTTTCTCTGTGTAGCTTTGCACCTTTCCTGGAACTCACTCTGTAGACCAGGTTGGCCTCGAACTCACAGAGATCTGCCTGCCTCTGCCTCCCAAGTGCTGTGATTAAAGGCATGCGCCACCACTTCCCGGCAATTCTGAAATCTTAAGTGAGCATATTATGTACAGAGGATGAGTTACTGAAGTTTTAATTCCAGTTCTAAGTAAGTGAGTTTATTAATCATGGAGCAAGAAAAAGCAAATGGACAAATAGCAAGGAGCCGATATATAGATAGCAAAGCCTGAACAGATCGGATACATACACCATTCTGCAAAAATGTCTGGGGAAGCCCTTCTGATATTGTCATGATGGACTTCTCGACTAAGAGTCCCTGGTGATACGAAGAGTTCTCTCCAAGGATGAGCTTATGGCTTCTTGTTCTTACTGCAGTCATTTTTATACCGTGGGATTAAACAATAGCCACCTCAGCTGGAAATTGTTGCTCTCGAGGGTACCATGTTTTTAATGCCCATGGCGGCTTGCTTTTTTTCCTCAGCTCTGTTACAGAGTCAGGGATCAGCCTGACCGAGGATAGGGAGTCTTGGTGGACATTTGAAATAAACATACTTGAGTCTGAGACAAGAGAACCCTCCTCACTCCAAGTGTGCTTTCAAGTAGCACAAACAAAACAACACATAAAAATTTATCAGTATAACTTACATTACAACACAGATCACCAATGCATTACCTACTGGACATACGCACTGACATATGACTTACACCTTCAACATTTCTATGTCTAAAACCAAGCATTTGAATACCTAGCACCACCAACTACCCAGCTCAGAGTCATGGTCAGCTAGTTAGACACACATACTTGAACTGAGATGGAGACTAAAGCCACTTCTTAAGGTCAACATGTAAATGATACATTTCACAAAAGAGTTTACTTTAACCAAAACAACATGCAAAATAAGCTGTTCCCCATAAACACACTGATATAAAGGTGAAGGACAGCAGCAGCTGATTAGCAATCTACCTGTTTTGATTTGTGTAGCATTTATCACTTGCTGAACTTATTTCTCTATTTGCATGTGTCTCATCTACCCTAATCCTCACTTGAACACAAGAATCCCATTCAGCAAAGCCCAGAAATTACATTTTCTGGCTGATTGTGTTTCTTTCAGAATATTTGGTTAATATGTGAAAAAAATCTCCTATTTCTTTATCGAAGCGCCTAAAGCAATAAGACCTAGGACTATTGATAGTATATATCATAACTGAAATGCTAATCAGTTGGCCAAATAATCTTGAGCAAAACAAAATGTAGCAAGTAGAAGTTCTGGGGTGACCACAAGAGCAGAGTGAAAATACAAGTTCTACTTGGGGGCATTAAACAAATAAAGACATGAATGAGGCCAGATGACATTAAAAACATTCTCTTCCTGCATCTTCTTTTCACATTTTATATCTCATCAAGATATATCCCCTAACTCCTTTTACAGTCAGTATAAATGTTTTCATGTTAATGTCTTTTAAATCAGTACATATTGATTGTACATCAAAGCAAGTTTGTGTTGTCTTACTCTGTAAGTCACAGAATAATTCTGAACAGTAGCTAAATTGATGTCTCTAAATTGACAACATCACCTTGCCCATTTGCCATCCTAGAGTTTCCAGCAAGTTCAGGAACATGACAGTATTTCCCAATGTCTTCCCATGCAAGTCACTAAAACAAGTAAAACTACCTGCTGTTTTATAATGGACTGCTTTTGGGTAACGAGCTTATAGGTTATTAGAAAACAGGAGTTGCATATTAGGGTAGGATACTCTGAGGAAGCTCCTCTATAAAGGAAGCCAGGGATGAGATGTTCCTGTAGAAGCATTTTCAGATACCTAGAGCAAGATACAAGGTCAGAACTAGAATGACCTCATTGAAACATTAGTGATGACTTGTGGAAGGTGGAGACAGTTATGGTTTGGGTCAAATGACAGAAGACAAAGTTGGAGAAAGTTAAGAGGAATCCAAGTAAGACACCATGAATGCCCCAATGAAGAGATGACTGTCAGTCCTCGAGGAGTCACATTCTAAGGAACAAACTGGCAATTGTTTTAGAAATAGCATTTAAAGAACTACAAAGTGGCAGGCAGAAATTCCATGTTCTAGGCCCAGGCCACCCATCAGGGTGTCTTTGGAGTGGAGTTCTGTGGATCTTAGTGAAATGAAAGGGAAAGAGTGACTCAAGTACCTGCAAAACCTAAAATAAATAAACAAAAGTCTAAACTTCCTGAACATGAAATGAAAGTGTATGTTATTCTTGGATTCTTGGGTTGATCAGGGACATTTGAAAAAGACTGGCTTGAGTCACTTCCTACTGTGTGTCCTCTTGAGGGTAATGTCCCTGTTTCAATAATAGCATCATCTTCTTTTGGTTCATTGTGAAGCCCCAAGAAGAGGATTATCTTTTTTTCTGTCTCACACTTTGTATTTGTCAGTCAAGTCTTTTCCTGAAACAAAATTAATTTGATACATACTCAGCCCTCACACTGAAGATAGAAACATGGGCAGATCTCAAGTTAAAACTTGAATATATAGAAATTCTAATGAGGTATCTCAAAGTGTATAGACAAACCTAGCTGATAATAACTTGTGTCTGGCTTGGAGGTGGGCCCCAGGCTCAGAAAGGGAACAACAGAGAAGGAAAGGGTTGTCTTCAAATCATCTTTAGGGGCTGCAGACATGGTTCAGTGGTTAAGAGCACTTGCTGCTTTAGCAGAACACATGGATTTGGTTCCCAGCATCCACATGGCAGCTCACAACTGTCTACAACTCTAGTAAACTGGGATAGGAAGCCCTCTTTTGGCCTCTTCAGGCACCAGATATATATGCAGTACACATACAAACATATAAGCAAACATTCGTACACATAAAATACAAATAAATAGCCAGGCGGTGGTGGCACACACCTTTAGTCCCAGCACTCAGGAGGCAGTGGCAGGTGGATCTCTGTGAGTTCAAGGCCAGCCTGGGCTACAGAGTGAGTTCCAGGAAAGGTGCAAAACTACACAGAGAATCCCTGTCTCAAAATAACCCGCCCCAAAATGCAAATAAATAAAAACTTCAATTCATTTCTATTTCTTAGTATACAGAATAAAGATTCACCAATGAAACTGCATTCCTTTTAGTTCATAAAAGTGCCAGTAGTGGGGCTAGAGAGATTGCTCGGTGGTAAGGGCACCTGTTGCTCCTTCAAATGACCTGTGCTTTGTTACCGTCACCCACATTGGTTAGGTCACAGCTCGGGGAGATCTGACTCCTGCTTCTAACCTCCATAGGAACCCACACTCACATTAGTAAATATTTGCCTTGTTGGAGGAGGAAATGGGGTGGGGGGGGGGAGCCTGGGTGGGGGAAAGAAGAAAGGAGGATCTGGGATTGGTATGTAAAATGAATGAAAAAACTTCTTAATAAAAAAGCAATGTAAAATAAAAAAAGAGTAAATATTTTTTAAGTTGCTAGTAGAACATGATTAAATATATAAAGCCCATGCTAAGATATGTCAGTGTTTGAATTAATTCTCTCTAATCTATTTTCCATATCCAGAAGCTCACTGAATTCCATTTATGTACAAAATAAAACAGAAATTCAGGACAGCTGAGACCCACAAATAACATGCAGAAAGATGTCAAGAATACATTTCTGTTACCAACAGCCAGGGAAGAAAAATCATAATTAAATTATTTTTATTGTAAAACAAAAAAAAATCTGTTTGTCTTCCTTATGCTGAATAGTGGCATATTAACTTCCTCCCTGCGCCATCACAGTGGTGGAATTCTAAAATGTTTTGAAAACATTCCTTAGAGCCACACAACAATAATTAACAGCCTAGCAAGTGCTGAACAGCAAGCAGCTGATAATAACGCAGCCTAATGTCGGCAGAATGCAATTAATCATGGCAACTACCCATAGAGAGGAGGATTTACGCTCTGTTATCACACAGCACTGATGAGACTGCTCTTGGTCTTTTCCAATATATGTATTAAGTGTGTTTTAAGCATACCAAGAAAAGCAGAAGGAGAACACAGAGAGATGGACTTATTCACATATTTTTTTTCCCTCATCCCATTATGCATTTAACAATCTTCTCCCAAGATGGCTGTACTTTGGTTACTCACAGCTGGCTGTACTCCTGATCACCCCACAGATAAAGTGGGTCAGAGACTATTTACAGAGTGACAGACAAAAGCCTACACTTCACTGCTCGATTTCCTAGGTTGAAGGGAAGAGCCTGGCTGATTAACAACGGTGATGAATCTGCCCATGGTACTGGTGAGGAAAATAGGGAGGGTGATAGCAAAATGCTGGGATATACTCTTTCCTCCTGGATACTTCCCACTGGATTTGCCTATTCCACACTGGGTGACACTCAAATGAATTCCTAACAAGAAAAGGATAGGTATTGAACAAGCTACAGAGCACCAGTCAAAGTAAATGTACTCACTGTATGAATGAATCAGCACTCCAACCTGTAACCAGAAAACGTTAGCTGATAGAAATGACTAGTGCCTTGGGATGTAGCCAAAAGCAATTCCTTTTTTCTCCTTTCAAGTGTCTGTTGCTAATATACACAAAAACATGAAAGTAAATTAGCATCATATTAAGTGTAGTCAGAACTTGTCAGTTCCAGGCTCATGTTTCTTCCTCATGTAATGAATGGATAAACTCCAGCAATGTTTAACTTACTGTCATCTACAGGGGGGTAAGGAACAAAGTGAAGAAGTTTGAAAGTTGGGGACAAAAGTAATGATGGATTATCCACACTCCTAGAGGATCTTAGTTTAGTGAAAAGAGGTTTTTTTTTTTTAAAGTTTATTTTACAATATAATTTAATTCTACATATCAACCACGGATTCCCTTGTTCTCCCCTCTCGGGCCCCCCTCCCCTTCCCCCCAGACCACCCCCCATTCCCATCTCCTCCAGGGCAAAGACTCCCGAGAGGATTGAGATCAACCTGGTAGACTCAGTCCAAGCAGGTCCAGTCCCCTCCTCCCAGGTTGAGCCAAGCATCCCTGCATAAGCCCCAGGTTTCAAAAGCTGACTGTTTGAAAAGAGGTTTTGTTTGGTTTGGTTTGGTTTGGTTTTATTTTTATCTGAACACAGTGTGACAAAAGCCAAACAGAAATGATCAACAAGAGCACCGGAAATAGCCCAGTCTGTAGTTGGGGCCATGCAAGCAGTAGGTCCTGAGCTCAACCCACAGAATCTACATTCAAAAGTCAGACATGGTGGCATTCACTTGTAATCCTAGCATACGTAGATCTGTTGTGGGAATTCGTTCCATTCAGCCAATGGCTTTGGTGTGTACCTGTGAGTCTGTATCCCCATTGCACCCCATCAATAAATTAATA
>CABHPP010110942.1:0-21412 GCA_902168425.1 Peromyscus attwateri | reverse complement strand
AGCATTACACACGAGCCACCCCTTGACCACAAAGACGATGCACCCGCCCTGGGATAGCAGGGCAAATGATGGCATCCAAATGCTGGCCGCTTCAGAAACAGCTGTAGATTGAACTATTTATGGGGATGGGCTTCAGGGGTGTGGGCTGCATTCTTCTGCTTGGTCCCCTTGTGGCCAGCACTAAATTCCTGTCCATGTTTCCCTGTAAGGCCAGGGAAGTGAATGATCTTTAGGTTTCTTCTTGTGCAGATTGAACCCTTTTGTCCTAGTCTCACAGCCATTGACTCCAAAATAATAATTCGTATGTGTCTTAGATTCATCTGGGGGGGGGGTGTGCCCTGGACACCCAGAGATTGTCTGATGAACCCCTATGTGCCATTTACCCAATCACCATCGTATAGCAATGTGGAACTGTCGAATGAAAGCCATGCCCTTACAATAGGCTGACTTTTAACAGCTGATCTTCTACAGAGATGAACAGAATTGTATTTGGGGAACGAAGATGGGATTTAGCTGGACTTCCAAAATTATATTCTAAAGCTAAAGCAGTCTCAGGGCAGGAAACATCATTCCACTTATGCAGAGACACCTGCTATAATCAAATTCTCCACAGAACTCGGGCTTTCTTTGCTAACTGTTTAGATGCCAGAGTCCAAACACACAGCTCAACTCAATAACACAACACTTGGATTTGGAGGGCTCACATAATGTACATGTCAAAGTGGAGGCAGATACACAATTCCTGGTCTTGGTCTTAACATTTATCTGTTGTGTAGGAAGTACCTCACCTCCCTGCTGGTTGATTTCTGGCTCCATATATGGATACTTTCCTCTAAGTAACACTTATCTCAGCTGTAGACTGGACCCTGCATACTGCCACTTGCAGCCCCACTGACTTGGCCCAGCCCCCTTCTGGTCTGTCTCCCTTTACTAATTAAAAAAACCAAGTCAGTGTCAAGTTATGACAAGAAGCAAACAAAGGTCACCTGATTCAATGATGGCAAACTTTACCAGGCACACAACGCCTTATTTAGTTTTTTAAAAAATTGTAAAAGAAAAAAATTTTTCTTTCTTTTCCTCATTTTCTTTAAAGCTTTGTCCTAATCTTCTGTAAGAGAAATTGTAAAGTGGGCAGAAATGATTTATGGCATTCTATCTGGGTCATAATTAAGTTTTAGGATTCCAAGTCTCCCTTGGTACTCATTGTCTTCACGAGACTGAGTGACACTGAGGCCTTTGGGTCGGTTTTGCAAGATTCACCAAGCATGCTCTTGATAAAGTGCCCATCTGTAGCTACACTGCTGTGAGAAAGAAGTAGCTGGCAGGTGCCATGGAGCCACACTGGTGGTCAGGGTGGCTTCTTCACTGTGTTCCTATTTGCTGCTGAAGTAAATGTGCATCAAACAGTTCGGCATTCTGCTTGGTGCCAAACCAGTGGGCTCTTCCCCACCAGCTGCCAAAATAATCCCCTTGTTCTTCCATAGGACGCTTCCCAATCCACGGTTTTCCTAACTGCCTTTCGTGAAGCTGAAGGGAAAGGGGTAATTAGACACCTCAGACTCTGCCAGTGTCTTCTTAGTCTCTTAAATATGAATTTCACAAAACTCTCTATGTCTGATGGCCATTTTAGGATTTTAAAGTCATTTTAACATAAAAATATTTTTTTCAAAAAATACTCCAGGTTCTTTCTCTTATAAGTCTTTTTTTTTTTCTGTAAAAAGTCCCCCTCCCTGCCTTCTTACATAAAGCACTTACTATGCTCTGAAAGTGCCTTTGGGACCTAATGTGAAGCAACTATGAGAAAGGGACAGAGAGTAAGCGATGGGTAGGGGTGGGACGAGAGGGAAGGAGAGTGCTGTCCATCAAAGATTCGTTGTGTGCATGTGGCCATATCTATGCAGGACTTCAATAAAAGTGAGACCACACCAGAGCAAGGACATCAAAGGAAGGAGTGGGGGACAACAAGGGAGGACAGAAAGAATAAGCCAAAAACAGTTTCCATCTGAGGTGGGAGGCCCCCAGACCACAGAATTTTAGCAGATAGAAAAACCACCAAAGAAGGTTCTAGAAAATACAGCGTTGGGATTACAAAGTCACACATTTCATTGGTACAAACTGGTCTTTTGGAGAGCAACTGTAGTATCCAAATTGTTAGGAGGGAAATACCATAAGGGGGAGGTTTTTCCTCCCTTTTGGTTTATCACAGCGTTTTTCTTTTTTGTTTGGTTTTTTTGTTTGTTTTTTTTTGTTTTTCTTTTTTTTTAACCTTTTCTTTATTTTTTTTGGCACAGCTTTATGTTCTTCCTTCCCTGTTCAGTCATTAGAGCCTGTTCTGGATGGAAACCAAACCATGCACCATGTAGCTGATGGCTTCATCCTTCCCCAGCTGAACATTCTAGGTGGAAACCATATTCCTGTGATACAACCATGTGTATGACTTTGTATTTGTTTGTGTTTTAAACTTCTGGGTGCAGATTGGGGTGGGGGCGGGGGGGGGGGGGGGAGAATCCTGTGGCCAGGGACAGGTGATTTCCAAGTAGACTCGAACAAGTCAAGTTCACACAGTTTGGAGCCCATCATAGGAAGGATGCTGCAATCCCACACATTCACTGCTGGTCCATTAGAATGGTTTTGTTTTCTACATTTTGTGTTTACTTTCGGAGATCTAAAACACAGACCTGGAATGAAAGATAAAGTGTCTGTTACTCTGAGAGATAATATCAGGTGCCTTCAAACAGATGCTGGCAAGACACAACCTAGCCACCAACTTCATGCTTCTCAAGTGTTAGTGGAAGTCAAGAAGAGATAGAAACCCTAGAAACAGGCTAGTTTCTGAACATCAGAACAGCCAAACTCTAGCAAAGAGCAGGCAAGTGAAAAGCCATGGACCATTAAAGAAACTCACAGAGTGACTGAGGTCATCAGCAGAGGTCACAGACTAGATGTCTACATGGTGGAGCAGATAACAAAAGATCTCAGGCCACACTAGTGACTCAGTCCATTAGCCAGAATGCCCCTCACCCTAGAGTTATTGCAACCTAAAGTTCAGAGGCAAATTAAACATTACATATGCTACTGGACCACAATGAGATCCACAGAAACAAGGAGGCTTGTCTGATGAAAGCTATGTCTTGTCATGACAATGTTTGGTCAGAACATTCACATGGCAATGGAACAGGAGCAAGTTTCTCAGGCTATATACTAATGGTATTTGTGACCAGATATTTCTTGGCCATAGTGGGGCATCCATAGCATTATAAGAGGCTTCCCAGCATCCCTGGACTCCACCAGTGAAATGTCAATGGCACCCTGGACCAAAGTAGTGACAACCTAATATGACTCCTGATATTCCTTAATATCCTGGGGTACACACGTGTGCAAAGTCACTACACTTAAGAGTAAACAAGTTCATTGACATTCTGGGGCAAAGAAAAGGCTATTTTCAACCCAAACAGAAGCCTCCTTCATACAGGCATGCCTGCCACTCACACATCGTATGTGGTAAGCATCTGTTAGTTGACAAGGCTCAGCAGGACAGGGAAGCCTCACAAGGCCTTTGGAAGCACCTAGGTTGGATCAGGGATCAGCTGCCCTGCACCCCTAACTCCCAGTAGATCAGAGGCGCCACTTACAGAGCCATCAGATGCACTGGCACCCACTTTGTCTCCTCGAGCATTCCAGCACACCTCAAATATGCCGCCTGTGCCTCGGTAGCTGTGGACGAGACTTCCACTCTGAAAAGCAAAGCATTTGTCATGATAACTCAGAGGAGCCCCTCAAAATGACAGCAGTAAAAGGGGGTACTCTTCCTCCAGAAACCTCTATCTGATCAAGCTTTCAAGCACACCAAAGTTAAGGGAATTTCCATAAACATCAATCTATTGTCACCCACAGAACCGCCACCACATTTTAGCTAAAGCCATGGCTATGCCCAGCAATGCCTCATGGTACTAGGGAGCACAAGACAGTGGGTTTTCATGAGATGATACATACCTGCCAGAGGGGGAGCTTTAACTCATGACATCCTCTTGACCTTTTTCTTTCTTTCCACCCTTCAGTGCTGGATATGAAATCTGGGGCACCAGGGTGCTCTATCACTAAGCCACCTTCCCTGCTTTTCCCCCAGCAGCTTTGCTAAGATGTTCTTTAGCCTCTGTAACTACCCAAGCACCATCTTACTAAGCCATTCTTTCTTGTCTCCTTCCTAGGGCTTGGTTCAGCCCCAATGGGCTGAGGTCTTTCTACCTGCTCCAGCCCTTACCTAGTTCCTGTTCTGATTATTATCAAACTACACCTCATTTTGTCTCCTCCCCAGAGCACTTGAGTGAGCACACCCCCAGCCCACTAGCAATTAGACAACTAAATGCATTACCATGTCATGAAGTTAAACCTCCCATCAATTTGGATATGTAGTTTGGAAGAATGAATATACACATTTGTATTATGGTATCTGTTAGTGACTGGCTTGATGTGTGTCACGAGATGTAGGAAGCTGAGGTTTCTCAAGACTTGAATAAACCTTCAGTTCGGTGAAGTGTCTTTATAAAACATGTATGAGAGATCACTGTAATTGCAAATCTTGGGTTGTCAACTTGACTATATCTGGAATCAACTAAAACACAAGCATCTGGGACATGCCTGGGAAGCAATTTCTTGATTGGATCATTTGAAGTGGGAAGACCCACATAAAAAACAAAACAAAACAAACATGGAAGATGGAAGCTTTGCTGTTAGCTTGCTTGCCCTCACTGGTAAGTTCATCTATCCTGCTGCTAAGGCATTATTTAGCTGGTAGTAGAGTCTATGTCTTCAGAATTCTAATGTAGACTGAAAACGAGCTGAGACATCCAGCCTTATGGACTGAACACCTACCAGATTCTGGGCCTTTATTTGTGATCAGACAGTCATTGTTGGACTAGCCAGATCATGACCTATAAACCACTCTAACAAATCACCTTTTGACACAGCTTCATTCTATCAGTTATATTCCTCCAGAGAACCATGACTTATACAGTCACTAACCCCAGTGGCCATCAACTTCTCATTAGTTCTTATCCATAGCAATAAAGTGTCTTTGCCATACATATATTTCCTTGTTATAAAATATATAGATATACATATATATTTACCATTATCAAGCTATAGCAAGTGTTAGCAAAACATAATGAAAAATGCATTTAGAGAAATATACTTTCTGTTTACACAGAAAAATAAAGGGTAGTATACATTGTGACTATGGACAACAGCAAGCCAACAGTACTATATATGCTTATAATAAGCGGATTAATATAGGCTCTATGATGTCTCAAAATAATTAACTCCCTGCTCCCTTCAACATGGAACCAAATACCATTGGAGTTTTCCAGTATTACCCCCCAATACACACACACCCAAACCCCACAATATATAATAAGTCTGCTTGCAATCCTAGCTACTCCAGAGACTGAAGAAGGATTTCAAGTTTGAAGCCAACCTGGGCTGTACAGTGAGTGAGTTCTAGGGCCCTGGATTCAACTGCCAGTACTAAAAAAGAAAGAAAAGAAAAAGAAAAGAAAAGGAAGGATGAAAGAAAGAAAAGGGAGGGAAAAAGGGAGGGGAGGGAGAAGAGAAAGAAAAAAGGAAGAAAGGGAATAAGAAAACCAAAAAAACCTAACAACTATTCCTGTACTATTCATATTGTATTGTAGCGGATGTTGTGAGTCACCTAGTAAATGTATGTGTGCATCAGTTCTACATACATACTATGCCATCTTATAGAAGTGAATTGGGCTCCACAGATTCTGATATCCACAGTGGGGCCTGGAGTCATCCCCTCAAAGATATTAAGGAGCACCTGCATTTTCATCTTGTTGGCTGGCACCTTCAAAGTGAGCTATCACTAGCAAAATCTGTTCTCGCTATATGATTAAGTATTCCTGCACATTTCTACCTTTTGTTCTGTTTTGCTTCTTGATAATACAACCCAGGCTGGCTTCAATCCTGATCCTCCTGCCTCCGCCTTTACAGTGCCAGGTTGACAGGTTCACATACCTGGAGACATGTTGCTAACTTTGGGTTATGCCCCTGAAATGCCTGTGGAATCCTGGAACATGGCTTATTTACTGCCTCCCTTGACACAAGAGGGCATGAACTTAAGAATTCAAATCCTTCTAAATGTCAACCAACCAAAAAGGAATAAGAAAGGTGAATTACATGAATGTGAGGCAGCGAATCCCCCTGAGTTCAAACAAATTGGCTCCTTATTTTCAGTAACTTAACCTAACTACTTCTCAATTGGAATGATGACCAAGGACTGAGATGTAGCTCAGGGTAGAATGACTGCCTGCTGCCTCCAAGGCTCTACATTGCATTCCCAGCCCCCAAAAGAAAACAAAGAACGGCCCAGTACAATACTTCCTCCCAGTCTACCCCCTTAGTTCTCATCCACTTCTACTTCTGATAGTTCGAATTCTCTCATCTCTGTAAGGCCAGAGATATCCCGAGTGGCTATACAGACTCCAACCCCTTCCCTTTTCAGTTCCTGCTGAAAGGACAATAGTAGACAATTCATAGACCCTGTATTAAACAAATAACACTTTCAATTGTGAAAATTCCAAGCCTTATATTCCTTTATGCTCTGAGTTGCTCCACAGTGGACAGGAGGAAAATCAAGCTGGTTATCCTGCAGTGTCTCCCTGGGAAGGTTTTATGAAAGGCCACCCACAGGACCTTCCCACAAAGAGCAGCATTTCTAAGGTGACGAAACTAGGTCATGTTTTTTCTCCAGCACGAAGTAGGTCCCTGCCAGGAGAAGACAGCTGAAGACTGTGGTTCTTCCAAGGAAGAATGCTCCCAAGATGACAAGCTGAAAGAGTCCAGAGGACTCCAGGCTTGTAGGTAGGTGGGAAGACCCCACATCATTGGGGTACACATAGCAGACCACACAGAATCTGTGATCTCCATGGGGAGGCTCTACTCACTCCTGAGATAACTCATTTCCCCAGCCCTCCTGCCAGCCCAGGAACTGAAAACATGCCTTTCAGGAAGGATTCAGCCACAGGAAGTCAAGACATTACCTGAGTATTCCAGATATGGACACACTTGTCAAAGGACCCGCTGGCCAAATATTTCCCATCGGGGCTGAACGCCACACTGTAGACAGGCTCCTGATGCTTGGTCAGTGTGTGGATGCAAACACCTCGTTCCACATCCCACAGTCGAACCGTAGAATCAAATGAAGCACTAGGAAGACAGCAGGGAAAACCACCACAGAAATGGGTTGGCTTTTTAAGATCTCTATGATGTATCTCACATACACTGTCTTTTAGCTGTATTTGAAACATATTTGAATTTGCTTCAAGAGACTATTCTAGTGAGCCTTTTCTCTCCAGAGAAAAGTAAAGCTGCCACCAGACAGAACCTAGGACCTTGCACAAGCCAAGTAGGTGCTTTCCTACTTGGCCACTGTGTTCATTTCTTTCTCCAGTTCCCTCATCTCTGAACATAAAATGCTTTTGTGTTTTATTCAACTAATTTTCTTTTTTTTTTTTTTTTTTTGGTTTTTTCCGAGACAGGGTTTCTCTGTGTAGCTTTGCGCCTTTCCTGGAACTCGCTTGGGAGACCAGGCTGGCCTCGAACTCACAGAGATCCGCCTGCCTCTGCCTCCCGAGTGCTGGGATTAAAGGCGTGCGCCACCACCGCCCAGCTTATTCAACTAATTTTCTAAAACACCATTATTGTTTATAATTCACCCACTTGAACAACTATAAATGCATCCAGCTATGACTGGAAAAAAAACCCAAAACTGAGTGAAGATGTACTTCCACATGAGATATTCTAAAACCACATGTGCATATAAAATCACATTGACAAGGGCTACAGAGTTGAATTATTTTCAGATTTAAAAGAATAGCACATATTACAGGGCTGTCAGCACCTGGCTTTCTGTATCTCCGCAGGGTCTCACAAGGCTCAGTGTGTCCTTTTGTTCTTGTAAGGGGATAATATGTTTGCTCCTATAATGTACTATGTGATACCAGGAAGTATTATCGAATAGTATTTTAAGGTGCGTTACTTTTGTTTATGTTGCATTTGTTTAGCTCTGTGAAGCTGTGTTACTGTGCCTGTGTAAAACACCTGATGGTCTAATAAAGAACTGAATGGCCAATGGCAAGGCAGGAGAGAGAGACAGGTGGGGCTGACAGGCAGAGAGAATATTAGAAGAGGAAATCTGGGAGGAAAGAGGAGAAAAGAGATGGAGAACTGAAAGGAGTAGCTAGAGAAGGAGGAGGACTCTAGGGACCAGCCACCCAGCTACACAGAAAGCCACGGAGTAAGAAACAAAGAAAGGTATACAGGAATAGAAAAGGAAAAGCCTAGAGGCAAAAGATAGATGGAATGGGATGATTTAAAGTTAAGAAAAGCTGGCAAGAGACTAAGCCAAGCTAAAGCCAGGTATTAATAATTAAGACTAAGCCTCCATGTGTGATTTATTTGGGAGCTGGGTGGTGGGCCCCCAAAAGAGTAAAATACCACCACCAACAACGAAGCATCTCCCTAGTCATTAAAAATGATCGATACATGTAGTACTGCATCACTGATACACAAGTGTGTTTTTGGATAATTACTGAAAAAGGAGAATTAAGGCATTGGTGTTCTTCTAGTTCAACCACTCAGTGTTTGGATTGTTTTTGTGTATGGTTTAGGTTTGTTTCGGGTTGGGTTTTTAGTGGTGATATGTATGCCATGCAAGTGATCTACCACTGGGGTATAGCTAAGAACCATTTATCATCTCTCCTTTGGTTGAATGCTTCCCACAAAGCTGTTCTCACTGCCAGGAAAGGCTGCCCATCCTACTACTAGGTGCTTTCTTCCTTGTAAGAGACCTACCTATTGTCACTTCCTCCTCAATCCGCTGGAACAACACAGACCAAGCTTCCCACTGCTTCTTGGAAACCAAACTTTACTTTAGGGGTCTGGTCTTGTCCAGACTATAGTGCATGAACAAACCCCAAAGATCCATATCATGGTTTCCAGATGAAAGTCCTAGATTCTGGCTCATAATGGCCTTAGCTCATCTGTCTAAATGCTCTCACTAAACTACCAAGAGGAGGGATGGGGTGTACTCTTGCAGAGCACTTGCCCAGCACGCACAAGGCCAGACCTTCCATCCCTACACCAAAATCTGTTTCTTGGACTCTAACATGCACCAGGATACAACAGTTCTGCTGGCTAAAGCCCAAGGTGAACTTGGTTTGGATGAGATACCTCTGGCCCCTCGCTTCTGGGGCTTGGCTGATCAGCAGTTCCAATATTAAGTGACCTGGATCACCTTTGGCTCAGGCAGGGAATCATTTATCTCTAGTCAAAATCCCAGTATCAGAGTCCTGGATGGAGCTTCAAGAACAAACGAGCTCCAAGCTAAACTCTTGTTTTCCTCTCTTTGTCTTAAAAACTTCCACTTTAGTAAGCTAGCCCCCCACACCTGCACAGTCATGACTGTATCCAACTGCGAATAAGAAACCATTGAAGGGGAAGGAAAAAATACATCGTGGGAAGGCCTGTAATCCTAGCACTTCAGAAGTGGAAGGTATAACTCTAAGCTAGCCTAGCATACAAAGCAAGTTCCAGGACTACATGAGACCCCCGTCTCAAACAAAACACCCCCCCCCACACACACACACACAAACTGTATTGGACATGTGCAGACCCTTTTGCTTGTCACTGTTACCTAACAATACAGTCTAAGAACTATTCCTACAGCATTCTCATTTATGGGTATTACAGGCCATTTAGAGATGATTTGAAGTATAGGGGAATGAATGTATTTAGAGGTTGTAGGCAAGCAAAGAGAGCTAAGCATCCATGGATTTTGGTACCCACAAGGGGTCCCAGACCCATCTCCATGGATAATGAGGGAGGTTATATTTCCATCTCCTTGGTCCCTTCACAGTGAACTCCCATTTTGTTCAGCTTGAAAGGACTTCAACTTTGTTGTTTCTAGGTGTGAATGAGTCTTCCCAGCTGAGTTACTAAGCAACAGAGAACAAAGCTGCCCCCAGGAAGGAGACAGAGCTGTGAGGTTGCCCTGCCTTACCTTGCTAACATGATGTTGGAGTTTGGGTTGCTGGTGGCTGGTCCTGTGGGACTCCACTTGATGGTATATATCTCTTTGCTGTGAGCTTGGAGGTCATGGACACATGCATCCTGCTTCATACTCCAGATCTAGAAGAGGCATTGGCAACAGTGTGAGCTAATAGTGGGCCCCTAATTGAGAAAGGCTCAGCACCATTCATTCTGGTGCACCTACGGTATCACGGCTTAGGTGCACGCCTGGGAGAGGTTCACAAGCCAACAAGGACTCCACCAGGCACATTAGCAGGTGGCTGTGAGAAGTGCCAAAGCACAGAGTTACGCTAAATCTACAAGGCTGTTGGTGGACAGGCCATAGGAAGGCTAGGTCTCTCAGTAGGAACCATGCACCAGATGTCAAAATTCCATGGAAGAACAAATCGTTTAGTTTAGAAACCAGGAAAATCAAGGAGAAAAGACAGTATCAAAGTAATGGTCCAGGTGATTAGGGTGGAAAGGGATGTGTGCCACACAAGGATTTGTCTAGGATTAAGTACCTAATCCCTTTAGGAACCAACATTACCTTTTTTTTTTTTTTTTTGGTTTTTTTTGAGACAGGGTTTCTCTGTGTAGCTTTGCGCCTTTCCTGGAACTCACTTGGTAGCCCAGGCTGGCCTCGAGCTCACAGAGATCTGCCTGCCTCTGCCTCCCAAGTGCTGGGATTCAAGGCGTGCGCCACCACCGCCCGGCCCAACATTACCTTTAATGTCATGTCATCAGAGCAGGAGGCTAGCAACATTCCAGAAGGATCCCATTTGATAGCATTGACCTCATTCTGCAAGAGAGCACATTTCAGAAAGAAATCAGAGCCTTTGTGTAGAAAGGCTGGCATCCACCAGGAGCAGTAGCATGCTGCCAGCGCTGTAGTGCAGAGGGCCTTTGGGGAGTTCACAGGATATCAAAGATCACAGCACAAGAACCCACCCACCACAATTATTCTTTCCTCAGTTTGCTTTTTATACATGAAAAAAATACTGCCATATATTACAAAGAACAGCCACACTCTCATCCATATTTCTTTAGGGAAAATTTCCTTATTAAGGAAGCCAAATGAAGGATTTGCATACAACGAGCACAGCTAATTAAAATCAGTTGTTATTTATTGCTGCTTGAGATAGGCTCTCACTATGCAGTACAGGCTAGCCAGAAGCTCCTTATATATCCCAGGATGGCTGGAACTATTCTGTCAGCCTCCTGAGTGTCAGAACTACAGGCATGTGCCATCAAGCAGAGCTAAAACTAGTTTGTTTCATTCATTCATTTTTTGGTTTTTTGAGACAGGGCTTCTCTGTATAGCCCTGGCTGTCCTTGAACTCACAGAGATCTGCCTGCCTCTGCCTCCTGAGTGCTAGGATTAAAGGCATGCACTACCACTACCGGGTCAAAACTAGTTATTTTGAAAAGTGGACTTTGAACATCACTTTCCTATGTGCTTTTAATATGACTGCTCCTGTTGAAATACCTGTAACTTGTTGGATGTAAGATAAAGGTAGACAAAGGTTTATATAGCACAATGGTAGAGCCAGGTATCATCCAAAGGCACAAAGACACACACAAGCAGTTCGTATGTGCAGGAAACTATACACCCACGGGCTAGTGAGGAAAAGGCACTGAGAAGTAAGTCCATCCTCCTGTGGATTTGTGTTGTGTAGCAGTTTCTTCTCAGTTTAAAACTTCCACTTTGAAGGTAAATTTCTTAGTTGTAAGTGAGGTGAAATACTACAGGGAAGCTCATTAAGACAAGAAATGAGCAACTCAAAAAAACCTCCAGGAAGTCCCTGAAACTGACCAGATTCACTAGCCCCTCAACTCTCACCACAAGAGTGTGTACATGCAGAAAAGACTGCTGAGTCACTCTCAGACAAACACAGGGGCCTGTAAGCAGCAGAGGCCAGTTGAACTGCCTAGAAGAAACAAAGACAAGACAAGCTCCACCATACTGACAGGGACAGCCATGTAGAGCAAGGGGCAGAGGGAAGAACAGTGGAATTTACTGTCTAGGGGTCTCTTCAGAGGCTTTGGGAACACTACTGCCATTAACTGCCTCCTCTACCAAGCCAGCTGTCTTGTCCTAACAAACAACTTCACACATAAGATTATTTTCTATAATTTCATACTTCAAAATGTTGCAGTTGATCCCCTTTGTAAGGACACCAAGTTTTTAAGGGTGTGAAATTGGAAGAAGCTGGGAATTCAAGGAGGAGGGTTCTTTGTGACCAGATCAAAGAAGAGAGGACTACAGAGTGGCATAGAGGGTTTGTGTCAGTGCGTGCCTATCTGTGAACCCAAGTGTAAATGAGGTAGTGTACATGTCATCACTGCAGAGAGAACTGTAGAGAGAACTCACACACAGGCAGACCTCTCCATGACCTGTCTGTCTCTAGCTGACCCATCTGCATTTCCCCATGCCTCCTTCCTGGGAACTCTTGCCATCCTTTTGCATCTCAAGTCAAACTTCCAGAGAAGAAACCAGAACCTGCACATAGGTCTTGGGAAGCAGCAGGTTCAGGACCCATATATGTGGACCTCTGCTCAGAGCTCTCAGCATCAGTGTGAACCATTTATGGAACCAGGAGGCAGGGTGTGAGAGGTAAAGTCTAAGCAGAGACAACAGAAATCAGACATAAAATGTGTGCCCCTATTAAAAGCTGGGAAACAGACTGGGGTTAGAAGAGAAACAGCTTCAGGATAGAATAGAGAACGTTAGCAGATAGCCTGTACTCTGAGGTATTTCCAGGACCACTGACACCTCAGTTGGGTTAATTCCATCACTCAGGGCAGACACAGCAGCAAAGCATGGCAGATCAAGTGGTCTCTCCTGTACAATTCACTTTTAATAGCAGGCACTGACTGAAAACATGGCTCCCACATCACACTCTTACAACTCCCAACTCTGAGCATTAAAACTGCTACTTACAGTATGTCCTTGGAAGGTTTTGACCGGGCGGTCACAGCTAAGCCTGCACACATGAATGCACATGTCTGTGCTGCACGAAGCAAAGGTAGTGTTGTTCTGCCAGTCCACATCCAGGGCAGGTGCTGCAAGGTAGGAGGAAAGAGAGGACATTTGTCTTATTAACTGAATACAAAGCTCAGCGATGCAGACAAAAGCATCACCCAGGAGTTTTGTCTAGTGACCAGGAATACCAGTCCCAGTGTGAATCAGCTCTACTAAAACCATGAAAACCATCCTTCAAAGACCTTAAAGACACTCTCCTTCCAATTTACAAGCATTAAGATGCCTCTGGAGCCGGGCGGTGGTGGAGCACGCCTTTAATCCCTCTACCTTGGGAGGTAGAGGCAGGCAGATCTCTGAGTTCGAGGCCAGCCTGGTCCACAGAGTGAGTTCCAGGTGAGGCTCCAAAGCTACACAGAGAAACCCTGCCTTGAAAAAAAACAAACAAAACAAAACAAAACAAACAAACAAAAAAAGATGCCTCTGGAGAGAGACCCCCACCTTTCTATGAAAGAGAAAAACCCACACAGACAGGCCCAGTTATGTGTAAAAGGAAGGTAGCAGTTACCTTTTGCTAGGCCACCGATTTCCTTATTGCCAATACTGTTTCACATTAGTCCCCAGGTTTTTGACACATTTCTGCTCTTATGTAATATAATGTATTAATAAAAAAGGAACTCCTGGGACTGCCTCTGTATAACCCCACAACAAACCTACCTGAATGAAAAGGAAACTGTTGTTTGGCTTCTCCTGTGTGGGCGTCCCAAATTATTGTCGTCTGCATTCCGTAAACAGAGGGAAAAGTTAGTTATTCTTCTTCTCAAAAAATTTCCTAGAAGAATGTCTTGTACCAGAAAAGATAACTAGCCCCCTTTCCTTCTAAGAAATTAACAATATATTTTATTTTTATTTTACCCCTATATGGTGCCAAGCTGTTATCATTTATACATGCAATAGTGTAAAATACTTATACAACGTTTGTCATTTCTGTATTTCTGACTTAAGTCCATGATATACGCTGTGTATTTCACACCCAATAATGTGATGCCACATTAATGAGAGCAACTTCACCAATATGTGGGAAATCTAGCAAAATGGATGGGAATATCCCCTCAGCTCTCAAACCTAGAAAACCATTACGTAACAGATAAGAAGGCACATCCTCATGTCTTTTAGACACTGTTCCAAAGGAAGTACTGCAGGGATGAACACTTCCAACAATCCCCCATCACTCCATGAACTAGGAGAACAGGTGCAACCGCCCAAAAATCCCAAGGATGGATTGAGAAAAATCATAAACTCTAAGTCAGCTAGCTCCATGAGTTTCTATGAAGTTGGCCCCTTATCAGGTCTCAAGAGAATTCTGCCATCTAGAATGGGATGCAGTGGTTTATCAGGTCAGGAAAGGTGGAGCCAAGGAAAAGAAAAAAAGAGTCTATGAGTACGAATTGCTCAGTGGATGAAAGTCAACACAGAAACATCCACAACAGTCTACTGCTTCCTGGAGTAATAAACTCCACTGGGAGATTTTTTTCCCCTCTTTTTATCACTGGGCTGAGAGCACATTCTGAATGAAGATCTACAGAGGTAAATGCATTATGAGGCAATGCCTTGTTCAAAGTCAGCAGTAAGATCAAACAAGAGAAACAATCTGAAACTAAATGAGTTATTTTGCCAAAGAAGCCAACAGGCTAAGAATAAATCCACATTCATAGATAAAAGGGATGTATTAAAAGTTGATACTCACTCACCTTATCTACACCAGCACTCAAAATATAATTCCCCTTTTTGTTCCACTTCAAGGCAAAGATGGGGCCTTTATGTTGACCCAAGGTGCTGGCCAGGTTACCTGAGATGGGAAAACACAGACATGGTGACTTCATAGTCACCAACTGTTCACTCCGGATCACACATAAAGTCTATCTTACTCAACACACGAGGAATACAGAACTTACCATCTTCTGTCCATATTCTTGCAAAACCATCATAGGAACCTGTTGCCAACAGTGTCCCATCACTCTGCGGGACAGAAAAAAGACAAAACACATTAGTATCTGGGTACGTTCCTGGGCCTCCTTCCCACATGGAGCTGTGTGACAGAGCCAGTCCTCTCACAGGCAACACATGCTCATGATGATGGGGACAATTTCCCACCCCCCAGGCTCTGTCTATCCACTAGGGCCTGATCATGAGCCCCTGGTACCATCACCCCAAGGTAGGAACTGAGACAAATGGAATTGTCTGCCTCTTTGTGTTTGCATGTGCTTTATCAGAAGGGCAGCTGTACAATCATCTAAACACGTGGAGGGCAGAAGCTACTTACGTTCCAGTCCAGTGAGGTGACATCCTTATTACTGGGAACGTCGTGTCCACCTTCGCGTATACAGTGCCTCAGCACAAGCTGTGTGGAGCCTCCGTTGCTGTTCTCATTAAGGTTCCATATCCTCGCAGTGGAGTCTCCAGATCTGCAGAACCAACATGGAGTATTTGATTCTGGTTCAATGGGGAAATGTGACTCATGTGTGCCAGGTCTCACATAGTCAGCATGTGTTCTGTCTTTCCACCCCTCCTGCTCAGTTTCCTTCCTCGTCCCCCTTTTTCGCTTACTGACTTGAGATGCATCTGTCTTGCTCCCCACCCCACAAAGAAATGACTGGGACCACTGGCTTCACCACAGTACAGGGTGCACAAAACAGCCTGTTCCTCAGTCTGCACACATTGGGAAGATATGACAAACGTGTGCTTTCCTCAAGGCAGTATTCCAGGGAAGAGTGAGCCCCCTCACATCCTCCAAACCCAGGCACATATCTGTCCCAAATTCTTACCCAGAAGCAAGTAGATCACTAACAGGATTCCAGGCACAAATGAACACCTCAGACTCATGGCCTCGAAGGACTGTCGCTTTGCTTGGTGGAATTTCAACGTCCCCATCTATTTCCATTGGTTTCGAGTGATTATCTGCCAAGCAAACATGAAAACATACATGGATCACCAAACCATTAAAAATTGCATCTGTAGGCACTACTATTTTAAAAATACTTTGTTTTTATGTATCAAAGTCACGATACATCTGATGACTGCAGAAGTGGGCATTTCTGCAGTTTGGCGCACATTTTGTGTTTCTGTTTTGACAGTGCTATGCTGTATATTTGTTCCCAAAGTGTTTGTGTGCTGCCACATGTGGACACTATAGCAGGTGGTGTCTAGTGGAAAGTCACTGGTAGCCATTTCCAGGCTGCTCTGACTTCTTTGTCTCCCATGATGCTCTTCTACCTCGTGTTTCCACCTCAATGTCCACCATGGTCATGCCCATGTGTATGCATCGCTTGTGAGCTGATATAAAAACTAGTTGCCTCAGATATATCATTATAGAAATACAAAGCTAACTCACACTGTCACTCTCAAAAGAATCATGCAAGAAGGCCAATGATTTGGCTCAGCCAGACAGAATACTAGTCCTGGAAGAGTGATGGCCTGAGTTCAATGTCCAAACCCTTGGTGAAGAAAGAAAAGCAACTCCTCAATGTTGTCCTCTGACCATAACCTGCTTGCCATTGCAGCAGCAGAAAGGAGAAACTGCCTTGCAGTAGTAAGACAAGGGCAGATTGTGAATTCCAGGGCATCACTCCAGGTGCACCAGGCCCAAGGAACAGTGTAGAAGTTATAAACCTCAGTAGGTGGCATCAGAGGTAAGCCTTCAGGAAGCACCATGAACAGCCACCAGAGCTGTGGGTGCACACAAAACAAACCTCTGTGTGTGAGCTGCCAGTGTGCATTTAAGACATGTGTTCCCCCCTGCTCTGTCCAGGTGCAGGGCTGATGTGGACGTCACCTTACCTGTTCTAACTCTAGAAATAAATACTCTTGGACAGTTACCCAATAGGGGCTTGCAAAGACCAAGCAATATAATGTCCCATGTCTGAGCCTGCTGCCCTTGAAATCACCTCAACTCGTTGATTATAGAACAATTTATCCCTTAGCATGGGACACTGATGGGATGCTGGGATTGAAGGCTCCCACAAATGACACACTTTTACGTTGGGTGACTTATTTATATAAGCTTCCCTTGTAATGTGGACACTCACAGAGGAGCAAAACTTCCTAAAACCAAGGGATGTGAGTGAAGTTGAAGGTGGCGATCTTGTGGATAGACCGGAAGGAAAGACCAGAAAGCAATTTAACAGACTGGCAGCAGGCAGCACTTTACAGTTCCTTTCAGCTATATACAGATGCAAGTGGAAATACAAACAAAACCCAAACCAACCATGTCTCTTGAAGACCAGAGAAGTCTCCACTTACTTATTGCATGGGCTCCATTCTCTTCCCCATTCACGGTGGCTTCTCCATTCTTTGGTGGGTTTTGCTGGGCAGCAGCTGCTGGTGTTGTGGCTGCTGTAGTTGTGGCTGTGGCTGCGGCAGCCGCCGCCGCTGCAGCCGCTGCATTGGCTTGCTGCTGAGCGAGCTTCTCCCGAAAGGCTTGCTGTCTTGTCTGAACCACATCGGGCATCACAGCATCAATCAACGATAGGGACTCAATGGGACGCCCATCAAATACCGTGCCATCCTAGGAAAGCAAGACAATGGTTACCCATAAGCTACCATGGAGAAAGTAGCACAGACTAGGAATAAGGTGCGAGGGAGTTTTGTGTTGGGCCAGGGTTCGAGGGCAAAGAGGGATGGGGAAGTGGATGAGGAGGACTTGGTCATGGAGAGCTAGCAGTAAAGATCATCCTTAGTGGAGATTTGATAGCTGTCAGACCGTATTTTGGCATTAAGGACATCTGAACATTTTCCTTTTATCCTATGACAAAACCTGCTACCATCAATGATTACTCACCCAGTAGGGTAGCTTTGCCTCCTTGAAGGATAAATCTCAATGTGTGTATATGGGAGGGGGGATCCGAGGGTGGGGGGGCGGGGGAAGACATTTTCAGTCATCACCACTGGAAGCATGGGTTTATATTGCCATCTAGTGGGTAGATGCAGGACATGCTGCTCACAATCCTCAGGTATACTGGAAATTCCTCCTCTGAGCACCACAGCCACAGAGATGTAGTGCTGAGACTGTTGGTAACTCTGAGTCACAAAGGTATAGTGCTGAGATCGAGGGCAACTCTGAGCCACAAAGGTGTAGTAGTGATGAGACTGACAGAAACCCTGACTGGATGCTACCACCAGAGCGGGCACCTCTGCAATGGCCACCATTAACAATGGAGGAGGAATGAGCCCAATATAAAGACAATTGCACCACTGGATGTGCTCGACAATGACTCCCTGGTTTTAGCGTAGAGATGAAATATCACCATGATGCACCAGGCAACGGGTTCACTTGATCCTAATGCATATGTTTTAGTGTCCTTTGTCTGCTTTCTACCTATCACACAAACATATCCACATATCCTTAAAAAGACAGAAGTTCTTCCCTGAGGACACACTCCAGATATTTGAATCATGAATCTTCAAATACCTCCAGGCTGTCTGCTGGATGAAAAACAATGTTTCCACATGCTCTGAATTTCCAATTATCCCAGAAACGGAGAGGCACTAGTTTTGGTTGAATACTGTCTAAACAACAAGTCATTCCGGTCGTTTTTTTTTTTTTTTTTTTAAATTACAATACAATGTGAAAAATAATACAACGTGGTACAATATCACCAATCAGTCACCTGGCCCTGGATACTGGCTGTGAGTGGCCCTGGCTGACCAGTCTTGATCTTTCCATATTACTTTCTTCTTTCATAGAGAGCCACAGTAATAAACAAGTGATTGTGTCACAAAACATGGTCATATGGCTGGGGAGATGTCTCAGTGGTTGAGAGCACAAGCTGCTCTTCTAGATGACCTGGGTTCAGTTCCCAGCACCCACATGGTGGCTCACAAGCATCTGTAATGCCAATTTCAGGCAACCCCATGCCCTCTTCTGGCTGTTGTACGTACCACAAACCCAGTGGTACAGACATGGGTACAGGTAAAACACACATACACATAAAATAAAAATTAACTAATGAATTTAAAACAAAAGATCACTGTCAATACTGCCACATTTAAAACATAGTGTTGGAGTTCTTTTTTTGTTTTTGTTTTTAATGCCTGGAAACACATGACAAAGATTATCTACCCGCAGACAAACAAAAGCCTCTTGGAAGATGAGTGAAATAGAAACCAGACATTACTTTTATGTTCTGAAGGACAATTTTTAAAGTAAAAGAGAATACAGAGAGAAAGTCTGGGCAAGATATTTCTAAGGGCAGGATCAGGTTCAGGGAAGGAGATAGGTGGCATGTGTCAGAGCAGGCCAATTGAAGTATGTATGGAAAAAGTATAAGGAAACTTGCTCTTTTGTAAGTTAAAAAAAAAAAAAAACAAAGTATGAACAGAAGTATCTTGCATGCATAGCTAAAGCTGCTCCCAGAAGTCAAAGACTATTTTTTTAAAAAACTGACAGAGGTGTGCTAACTCTCTACAGGTTGCTAGTCTGGAAGGACCTAAGAACCAAAATAATCCAGGTTATTGCCACTGTTGTCCATTTCCCACCAGAACTAGTTACTAAGACTCTGTTGCTGATCTCTAAGATGCAAGACACAAATCAAGCAGGAACTGAGCTGGAAGTGTCTTCCTATAGGATACCTTTCATGGGGCTAGAAGGTACTATGAAAGCTGCTGAGAAAGAATTGCTACTCCACCAATCGCCAAGCAAGATGTGTCCACTGATACAACAGTGGCCCGATAACTGCTTTCTGATTGGATTTGAGACCTGCTCCACAAGTCAGAATTCACATCTGGTACTGCAAACCTAGCCAAAACCCTGTGGCTGGGGAAGATACTGTTACGGTTTTGCTAAATGGACATGATGTGCTTATCAAATTCTAAATATTTATGTTTAAGCCCACAGATTAGTGCTGCTATTAGCTTTGCAGTGGGTGATACTCACTACAGAGAATTGTAACTGGTAAAAGTGCTGAAAATAAATGACCCATTGAATATGCAGCTCTAAATTGGATCTCTATATTACCTGCTCCAAGGCTCAGTCTGAGAACATCAAAGGAAGTGGACAGAGAAAGAATGTAAGAGCAGGAGAAATAGGTAGCATGTTACAAAAAACTGCTGTCCAAATTTCCCTCTGGTTATGCTCCCTGACAGTTTCACACAAAATACAGACTCTCCATGAGCATCCAGTAAGGGCCCTCTTTGACCAATCTGCCCTGGGAAATCAGAAAGAGAGCTTGTCTGCTCATGCAAAGCACTGGGCCAGAGTAGATGAAAGTCTGTAAGTAGAATGAATTGATTGTTTTCATCAGCCAGCACCTTGTGATTCTGCAAACTCACACAAGGGGGCACCCAAAGCTTGCTGATGGTGCAGTGGCCTGCCTGTAGCTTCCACTTTTTACCAGGTACCTTAGAATGCATACCAGACCCATGTGTAAGAAGCAAACACATTCTCCAGAGATCTGCTAGGGGGAGGCTGGAACTCTGCCATATTCTCAGGAATGAACATACCTCATTGATACTGATCTCCGCCTCCACATACTGCAGTCCCTTCTGAAGAATGGAGATGAGGGCAGCCGGTGGCACTAGTGTCCCATTGATGTTGGACTGGCTAATGTGGCTTTCGATCCCAAACGTGAAGGCGGAATGGGAAAAACCTGCAGGAAGAGGGAAGCAGAGGTAGGTTAGAGTAAAGTAGGGAGGGAGGTATGGGCTGGAGATGTGAACATGGAACTGTGTGCACCAAGGGGCTGCAGAATGGAAGCTTAGCTTCTGAATTAGGATAGAGTAGGCAGAGAGACTAGGAAACACAGAATAAAGGAGGAATGGTGCTGGTGTGTGGTTAGAAATAGTCTTTGATGGCAATCTTGGCTTTTACATGGGTGGTGGGGAATGGAACACAGGTCCACATCTGTGCACAAGCAGTACTTTAACCACTGGACCATCTCTCCAACCCCTAAATGCATTTTGACTGGTATTTTCAACTTAAGATGGGTTTAATGGGAGTCAACTATATCTGACACTGAGAATTCCACTATAGTTTAGCTGTGATCTATCCCCCAAAGGCCCATATGCTAAAGGCTTGAGTGATAGCCAGTGGCACAATTGGGTGGTGACAGAGCCTTTAACAAGTAGGACCTAATAGGAAGGAGTCAGGTCATCGGGTGTGACCTTTAAGGGGACACTGGGGACTCCTCTACCTCTTCCCATCTTTCTTGCTTAGCTTCCTAGCTGCCATGAGGTGAGCCACTTTACCATGCCACATACTGCCACCATGATGTTCTTCCACACCACAGACCTAAAAGCACGGAGACCAAAGCAACCATGGACCAAGGCTTCCAAAAGCCAGAGCAACCATGT
>CABHPP010110941.1:26482-39103 GCA_902168425.1 Peromyscus attwateri | reverse complement strand
GATGCACAGTCACAGGGATGCACAGGTCTCTTGGGATGCTAGATCACAGGGATATGGGATGCACAGTCACAGGGATGCACAGGTCTCTTGAGATGCTAGATCATAGGGATATGGGATGCATAGTCACAGGGATGCATAGGTCTCTTGAGATGCTAGATCACAGGGATATGGGATGCACAGTCACAGGGATGCACGGGTCTCTTGGGATGCTAGATCACAGGGAGATGCTATGGTGGATACAGACTTGACTAGCAGAGCGGACGTTCCCAGTCCTAGGAGAGCTGATGTGTCTGACACTCATCAATGCAGTCCTTGTAGATATTAATTAATTGTATGTGTATTTTATGTTTCTAGGGTATGGGAGCATATTTTAATTTCATATTGCATGTATCTTAAGTAAGACCTAAATGAAAGAAAAAAAATTCTCTGTGTATAGATCAGATGACTAGATACTGCTAACAAGCCAATTCTAGATTCAATGCAGTTCTAATCGTTACTTTAGAGTTACAGTGTCATTATTGACTGTATGGTTCTGAAATTTATATGAGAAAGAAAAAGACCAGAATACCAGAAGGAAAACAAAAACCCTGGAGGACTGGATTTACTCAACTCTCTAAGTGTCTTTGTAAAGCTACAGTAATCTCATTGCACAGACTGAACTCAGATTCTCTTCAGAAAGCTAGATGTATGTTGCTTCAGCTAGCTGGGATCCTGGCGTCCTAGGCCTGCGTGCATCTGTGGTTAAAAGTTACACCCCTACTTGATGCAGTGGTTGCCTTTCTCCTAGAGTGAGAAGTGGCCCCCAGTGGGCAGAAGGTTCTGTTCTTTGTACTGTTTAATGAGCCTGATGGTCATACAGCAATTGTCTCTTTAAGAGACTGTCGGGCCAGGCGGTGGTGGCACACACCTTTAATCCCAGCACTCGGGAGGCAGAGGCAGGCGGATCTCTGTGAGTTCAAGGCCAGCCTGGTCTCCAAAGCGAGTTCCAGGAAAGGTGCAAAGCTACACAGAGAAACCCTGTCTCGAAAAACCAAAAAAAAAAAAAAAAAAAGAGAGAGAGAGAGAATGTCAGTCCTCATAAAGAACTTCTTTCTGGGCTGGGGAGATGGCTCAGGGTGTGAAGTCCTCGTTGTGCCAGCCCGAGGACCCAACTTTGCTCCCCAGAACCCATGTGAAAAAGCTGGTGTGTGGTGGTGCATAGCGGTCATGTCAGTAGAGAGAGCCAGAAGGATCCCTGGGCCTCACTGGCCAGCCAGCGTTGCCTACTTGAGCTTCAAGGCAATTGAAGCTGAGAGACCCTGTCTCAAGAAAAAGAGGGTTGGTGGTACCTGATGTATGATACTCAGTTGTCTTCTGGGCTCCACACACCCATACACAAGTGCATATACAGACTTGTGTGCACTCACATCCCTAGAACTCTAGAAGCTCTTTCTTATAAGTGGTGTGGGGGTGGAGGTGGGACATGTCATTGTGGGAAGGAATAGGCCATGAGGCTGAAACAGAAATGGAGGCATAGTGGAGGAACTGGAGAGTGAGGGGTTAGAGCAGTCAGGAGAAGGGCCTGGGGACAGGCAAGTGCAGCTGAAACCATTGTGAACCTGTGACTTTGTGAGATGGGTTCTGCAGCTGTTCTGGCCTGACTGCTGGGCTAATGTATTAAAGCCTTCATTGAGGCCTGGTGCTCACCCAGCATGCCAATGAGCCCAGGCCTAGCACCAAGAGGAGTGGGACTCTTAAACCTTCCCAGGAAGAGTTGTGTTGTGGAGGAATAGTGTAAGGAAGTGAGGGTAAGACACATTTGATATGTGAGCTTCAAATGCTCATTGGCTCTGTCGGAGTGGATGTTTATAAAATATTAAGATGTCTTGCAGTGTGATGACCGAGTAAGCCATCTTTGTTTGTGCAGTGATGAGACTACATGCCAGGTCCAGTTGGATTTCTGCACTACTCAAGGAGTAGTGAGTTGGTGAGTCAGGAAGTGAGAAGTCACGTCCTGAAGGCTTTTAGGTATTTCCTCAGGGATACAGGGGTCCCAGATGGGAGGACCAGACCCCAGTTTCCTGTTCTTCACTGTGTTGCTCTTTCCATGAGATCGCTCCAATCCGATTTTAAATTATTATGCCGGATTTCCTCAGAATTCTGAGCTACTCAGCCTAGTCCTTCTGATGAGAAGATCAGCGGTGTAATTCTCTGTGAACTGTGGGCATGACACCTTAATAATTCAAGGAGAATTATTTTTCCCCTGGGAAATCCTAGGCACTCAGTATGGTGCATTGGATTAGGAAAGAGGCAGACACAGAGGTGGTGGGGCTGTAAAAGAAAGGTGTATCATTAAAACAAAACAGACCTTCTTACCTGCGCATCCTTTCAACTTAGCAATACATTGTTAGAGACTATCTACCCTCATGTTCACGCACATACGCACGCTTTTTAAAAAGCCTCTTCTATCTATGGAAATGATTAAGGAAGGACAACATTCCTTATGATTGGATTAGGTAAAACAACAACAGCATGATCAACTTTTGAGAAGGAAATTTTCATAGAATGCTGAGAAATACTCATTTTGCCGTAAAACATTTTCCATGGTTACCACTGAAAACCCAAGGCTGCGGTACTGTTTGTCAGTTTCCTATCACTGTGACAGGTACCTTAGGTTTAGGTTGGCTCATGATTCTGAGGCCCCCAGCTAGAATGGCTTGTCCCTGCTGCTTTGGACCTGTGACTAGGCAGTTCTTCCTCTTGACATGTCCCAGGCCTTTGCAGTGACTCACTGCCTCACCACAGGCCGGGGGTCCCACAATGTTTGAATTCCTTTGCTAGTTTACACCTCTTCAAGGCTCCCTTACCTCCCTGTTGCAGCTCACTGGGGAATAAGCTTTTAACCACCTGGACCCTTGGGTCCACATTTACAATCCAAAGCATAGTGTGTCTGAGAAAGTCAGTGAGCACCAGTTCCTTTTATTGCTTTTCTTTTAAATAATTCATTTAATAATAAAGTGGAGAGAGAGAGCATTTCAGATTCTCCTTTCTCAGGCCTGTCCTCATGGGATACTTTCTCAGTTGGCTGTGGTTCTCTGCCCAAGCGCTTCTCCTAGGATACCTGCACGTCCACCCCTTTGGCAGGTCTCTGCTACTTTTCATGGCTCGCCTTGTCCCTCTCCCTGTTTCCATCTTTGCTATGTCCATCACTGGGGACACAGGAACAAACCCACAGGTCCACTTATCGGATTATCTTCCTGAGAGTTCTCCCTTGGAGTTTTTCCAGTCTGTGGGTGTCCAGCACTTCCCTGGCTTGCTATAGCTCTAGGTGTCCTGTGTGCAGCAGATGGCTCTGGGTAAATATGGGTTGGGGATGGCTAGGCTTTGTACTTCAGTGTCATCAGTTGATGTATTATGGACTCTCAACCCCACCACAGATGGCAGGAGGACTATTTTCAGGTGAGACTTTTGTCCCTTGATTGCCTCTGGAGAACTGTGGAATAATGAAGTGCTATCAAATGTACCAGCTGATGTACCAGTCAGAGGTTGCTGCCAGCCTCTTGGGTAGGATCACTTATGAATGAGGCTTAGATGAGCCCAGTGCAAACCCATGGCCTTTGCTCTTCCCTGCTCTGCTTCCCCACACTGTGCTGGGGGACCTTGCTGTGTGAACAGGTAATATCTTGTTTTCACCACGGAGAAACTCCAAAGTTGGGTCAAATTTATGTCTAATGAATGGCTGATGATTGGAGAAATACTTGCACAGCAGAAAACAAGCAACCAAAATGCTTAGCAAGGATACATCAAGAAAGCCCAAAGAAGTGCAAAGCAGGGCTGATGGTATAGAATTTGAGAGAACCTTGGGCTTCAAGGTCGAAGGCAGACTCTCTCCTAAAGGATGTGTGGGCCACATCTCCACAGCATTCTAGTTTCTGCTACTATACTCAGCTCCTCCAAGGTCTTCCCCTCTTTCCCTCTGAAGATTTATCTGATGATTCTTTGTCAATAAAATCTCGGGAGTCAGATACCCAGGTTCTTACCTGAATGATCAGAGAAGCAGTGGAGAAGCCATCAGTGACCTCCTCTCTCTTATTCCTCAATCCAAAAAGGGTCAAGACCCTCTCTAAGCCCCACCCTATACTTCCTGTGCCTCTCCATCTGTCCTCAGTCCTCCAAAATGTCTCTGGTTAATTTTGGTCTGCTAGAATCTAGCTCCACCCTCTCATTCAAACCGAACGGTATTGGCAGTCTCGGGAGTGTCGGAGTGCAAACGAAATATTACGCAACATCCCTCTTTTCTTCTTCCACTCCACAGTGGATCAGCCAGATGAGCCTGTTCCGTTATAATGAACGTTCTTTTCTACACCTCATCTTTGCCCAGTGCTGAAGAGTCAGCCTCCTCATCTTACCCCAGGGCTTGGCCTTCCTTTTTCCTTCATGGTGGTATCTCCTCTACACGTTCCTTTGTGGAAACAGGATGTATGAGTGCCTCCAGGGTTTCCCTCGTACTCTTGTGCCTGGCTGGAATTACATTTCAGACTACAGACCTCCATGAGAAAAGGTAGTCAGGGGCTGGAGCCTGTGTGTCAACACCAAGTACGGCTATACTCTTAGGGGAACGAATGGCCATTAGGATGGTTCTTAAATGGAAAAGTCATGGGGCTGGAGAGATGGCTCAGCAGTTGAGAAGACTTACTGCTCTTGCAGAAAATCCCAGCTTGATTCCTAGCACCTACATGGTGGCTCACAATTGTCTATAACTCCAGTTCCAGGAGGAGTTGACACCCTCTTCTGGCCTCCATGGGCACCAGGTACACATTTGTCATGCAGACATATATGCAGGCACAAATACCCATCCACATAAACTAAAACGATAAATCTTAAAGAAAAGAAGGGAAGCCATGATAACGTCACTGTCTGCATGTTTGACTGACTTGATGATTGTTCTTAAAGTAAGCCTTCAATTCTGCTTCTGACATTGCCCTCTCCCTGGCTGCTTGTGTAATGGCTAGCATTTTAATGTATGCCTACTTTTAGCGTGTGGGCATACATAATGTGCACTAGATTACTTTCCTTTATAGTATATTAAGTGCTCATTTGGTGCCAACTTTGTCCTCATACTGGCCAGAGGCCGTAAGTAACAGACAGTGAAAGATGTACAGCTCTGTCTTCAGGAGAGGAAGCCAGGCATTTGACCCCCCAAGGCAGGTAACAGGTGAGGTGGTATGTCATCGCATTATTAGCTGTCAGGATGAAAGACTGCAGGCCAGACGGGGGCCCAGAGTGCAAATGGGCCTGACACCCCCATCAAGGGCTTGGTTACAGCTCATAGGATTGACTCTGAGCTTTGAGGCTAAGAATTGAGGTGGCCTGTATTTCAAGGTGGAGTTGGGCAGGACGATGGGGGAGGCAGGAGAAGGAGAGATAAAGGCATGGTGTGGATGCCTTGTTTGTAGGGTACAGGGTTCCTGGCTGCAATGAAATATAGGGTTGAAGATAATGCGTGTTGAAGGGCCTGGAATATGGGGTTGAAGCTAATGCACGGGGAAGAGCACTCCATCTTTCTTACACGGGGGGGAGGAGGGGGGGGGGGGGGGTGCCGGGGGGGGGGGTGGAGCTGAGATGCGCTCTGATAGTCCGATGGTGGTGTGTGAGAGCCCCAGCTAACATACTGAAAATTGACATATAAGTTTATTTTTTAATTACACTTTTAGAAAAGGTTAAGATTTCCCAGGGAAGACATAGGGGGGTGGAAATTGGGGTCTCTCAGTATGAAAATTATATGAGTGCTTGAAAATTTTATCTTATAGACTTCATTATTAGTTCTTTTATTTTTACCATGGGATAACTTTCTTCATTTATATATTTAAATAAAATATGTCTTTAATTGAAAAAGCGTTTTCCTGGAACCTTGCCTGTCCCCTTTCAGAGTTTTGTGGCTTTCGCTGGGAGCCTCTTTGTAGGGTGCATAGCCTCTCATTCCCCCTGACACTGATGTTCCATTCTGGGAGCTGATTTGGGGGTTTGTGGACTGGCATCTGTTCCCCGTTCATGTTTCCTCTATCAGCTAGAAAGCAGATAAAGCTACCATGGCCTCCTTTGTGTATCAAATGCATGAGTAGAAAGTGTGGTCATTTTCCAATGTGTTAGTTATCTTGGATGGAGGACACAGTGTGTGCTGATGTCATATCCCACCATCAAGCTCTAGACATCATAGCTGTCCTTCACTCCCTGGACACACAGCTCCTGAGCTGTGCCTTGGTTCTTACTGAGCCCACACCAGACCCTTCTCTGTTGCTGGTTCTCCAGTAGGCCACAATAAGCATTGGTTGAAGGGATGTTGGGCAAGTCCTTTCCTCCCCAGGACATCATCTATAAAGTGAGAGAAGCTGGGTTTGGTGACTGGGAGGGATTAGAGAGAGCCCTCTGAGCATTAATGAGTTTTAAGGTTTGGGTTTGAGGTACTGGACTCACTGCTTTCTGTGGGCTGGTGTTCGCATGAGATCCCATTTCAGCCTTTTGCTGGAAGTTTTTCTTTACTCAAGGACAAGATATTGTGAGTGGCTTGAAACTGCTTTTAGATTCCATGATCTGACTACCTGTCCTTTGATTAATACACACAATCCTTTTGAAATAATCCCTCAATAAAAAAAAACAACCAAACAAACAAAGAAAACCAAAACCAGATGAGTCTTCACTTGAGGTGTAATTTATAGGCACTGAAACACATAGTTCTGAAGAGGATGGCTCGTCAGTTTTCCGAAATGCTTACGCCATGAGTCTGCACTGCACCTGAGTAAAGGACAGCTCCATTGCTGCTCGCAGTGTGTCTGCAGTGCCCACCATGGGTGAAGCGGTAGGCTTTTCTGTATGTTCTCCCAACATCAGAGCCCCTGAGTACCATCTGCACCAGCAGTCCCGCCTCCCGTGGACTTAAGCTTTGTGAGCTACTGAATTTTCTTGTTTTTGTCCAGAAAGTACCAGACAATGTTTAAACTGTATCCTGAGGTTCCAACAGCTGCACTTGCTCCTTGCCACTCTCTAGAAACAAAGAGTTGTAGGTGATTGTGAGCTGCCATGTAGGTGCTGGGAACTGAACTTGGGTCCTTGGCAAGAGCATTCCCAACTGTTGTTCCATCTCTCCAGTCCCCTAGAGAGAGAGACTCCCTTCCTTCCTTCCTTCCTTCCTTCCTTCCTTCCTTCCTTCCTTCCTTCCTTCCTTCCTTCCTTCCTTCCTTCCTTCCTTTCTCTTTCTCTTTCTCTCTTTCTTTCTTTCGTTCTTTCTTTCATTTATGGAGCCTGTAATGAGAAATTGTTCCTTGGAAGTGTTATTCCTTTGTATTTTAAAGGAGTAGTAGCTCTCAAATTAGCACTCCAGCTTGTGTAATATTTAACATCTTTGCTTTGCTCAGTTTTTTAAAGCCATGCTAAGTTCAGTAGAGCAGTCTCATTTATACTCCACTTATTCATAATTTGGGATAATTAATGTAGTGGTTGGGCTGCCATTCACCTCTTCGAGCTTCAGAAAGCAGGGCTCTGCCAGTCAAATGTGTATCATAAGCAGATTAACTTACTCTTGGCATGCTTACACCTCCTAAGGGGAAGAGATCTTTGCACACTCTGCAGGGGATACGAGTCCTTCTTGACTCTTATTCCACCAGATGGCCAACAAGGACTTTAGAAATGATGAGCTCAGGTCCCCTGGAGCTCAGAAAGCCTGAGATCTTGCCAATATCATGCCAAGCTGGGGTGTTCGTTTCCTTTGAAAGTTTGCATGAAAGAGCATTTCTTTTGGATATCTGTTGTTCTTCATACATTTCACCAATGCCTTCCCCCACCCCACATGGGCCCCGGGGTCTGACTGATGTTGGCTTTTGTGCTACAATAGCTATTTAACAGCCAGTGTTCCTGAGGGGTTCTTCACCGCAGCTGCTTTACCTGCAGCTAATGGGGTAGGGGGTTAGGGGTCCCCATTTAAGGGACATTTCTGGCACTTCAGACTCAGGATGTTGCTCATAGCTTGAACATGCTCTGAGGAAGAAAGAGACCCTAAGTGTGAACTTCAATTTCTGTGTCACAGAGTACGCTGAGTCTGGTCCCAACCAGCCTGGGTTGAATGTGAGGCTATTTAAAATCAGTGCCGTTTATTCCATGCTTGAGTTTGGACTTTGCTTTTCAATAATTTAGTATTTAAAAAATGACACCTTTGGTCTTTTGTTCTTTACCAGGGAAGGGTCGAGGGAACCAGCCTGCAATTTGCCTCTCTGCTCTCTGGCCTTCCAGTATGTACTCATTAGCTTGAGATTGTTTCTCTAACCTCCTCCCAGCCTGGTGTGATCTCACAGGCCACCTTTTGTGACCCTCCAAGGTCATTAAATGAGGTTTCACTTTCTCTATGAATTAAATATGTCATGTGGATTTGAAATGTTCCCAAACTTGCAGTGCTATATTTTGGCAAAGTAAATACTATTTTCAGAGAGTTTCAACCTTACTGATCAAAACCCATGTCTCTTTTTATTAGGCTAGAAAATGATTTTATCAGGCAAACAATGGTTAGTCAGTGCTCCCCTTTAGGTAGAGGAACTGCTGCTGGCAGTTTTGCTGTCTGTAAATAGGGCTGATTTGTAGGCTCCATGCATCTAGTGGGCTTCTCCTTGGGCTTGAGACTTCTTATATGGTGCTTAATGCTCTCATGGTCCTTAGGGCTGAGAAAATGATGTGTTGCTATATGACACCCAACCCAGAGGATCAGCATGTTGCTTATGTCTTCCTTGTCCCTTTCTGTCTCTTCTTCACATAGCCTCTGGTACTATAAAACAGAAATAGCCAAGATGGAGTATGGAATGCGGGGAGGGAGCATCTGTGCCCTGGCCCAGAATCCCAGGCAATCTCTGAGTTCTCCTGTCCTGCCTTGAACTAACTGACCAGCAGCCTCTTATGAACTCCCTTTAAAGTCCCCTTCATGGGGAGGTAATTTACATTTTAAGACAGCAGCAATGTTGTTGGCTGTGTTGGAAGCACTTTGCCATTGTGGGTACCCGGCACAGTCTTCACTATTTTGGTGAAGAGTCAACAGTGCTTAGCCGTCTGCTGCTCCCTCCCAGGAAGAGGAGGATCAGGATGCTCACCCCAAGTGAAGCACCTTGCCAGCAGTAAAGGGTGGTCGGAGTGAGTGGGGTCTATGCATTGGTCCAGAAGAGGCTTCTGTGGGAGAAGTGACAGGAGCTAGACCCTTCCCTTTGGCCTCTGATCCCCATCTATCTCCCTTGTAGTACAAACATTAAAAGGTCTTATTAATAAAAACAAACCCAGAGCCAGATGTTGGGGTGAATGCTGGAAGATCAGAGAAGCAGAACAAGCCACAGCTACCTCACCTCACCAACTTCTCAGCTGATCCTGTTTCCTTAGACTGGAAGCCTCTGAGTCCTCATCCAGAATTAATCTCAGCTGAACTGCTGCTAAAAGTCTAAAAGCTTAACCAGGCTCTAGTTCCTGGTTTTCACACCTTATATACCTTTCTGCTTTCTGACATCACTTCCTGGGATTAAAGGCGTGAATCACCATGCCTGGCTGTTTCCAGTGTGGCTTTGAACTCACAGAGGTCCGGATGGATCGCTGCCTTCGGAATGCTAGGATTAAAGGTGTGTGTGCCATCATTTTCTGGCCTCTGTATCTAGTGGCTGTTCTGTTCTCTGACCCCAGATAAGTTTATTAGGGTGCACAATATTTTGGGGAACACAATATCACCACACTCCCTCCTTGATCTACTCCTTGTAGTCCTTCCTCCTTCCCTCATCCTGTGCTCCCATCTCAGCAAGGGCCTGGTTGCTCATTTCACAGTGCTGAGCTTCATTAGTCTGAGCCTTTGCATCCATTCACAGATCAGCTGTCCTAGAATGCCTGTCCCCTCATCTCTCCCTGCTGACCTGCTTACCAGTCAGTCAGCTTTTCCTACCTAGGACAGAATTCCCTTGTTTCTTCGTATTGGTCCTAGCATGCTGCACTTCACGCCAAGTCATTCCTTCCCTGAGCCCTTAGCAAGGAACTCTTCAATAAACCATACAGAGCAGATATGTTGGGACTGTCATGTGAATGTCACTTTTCAATATGTCAGAGCTCCTGGCCATTGAGCACTTTGACTGGTGGTTGGAAATATCATGAACATATAAACAAAGGGTCAGAAACTCTGGAGTTGTCCCTGTCATGGTATCCATGAAATGTTAAATGTGATATGTCACATTCCAGATCACTCACTGGCTGGCTCCTTGCGTACTTCGTCTTGGGAGCCTTGGCGATAGTGGTGCTGCAGTTGTTAGCACTAACAAGCTCGACTCAGCCAGTCATCTTCAGTGGGCTAATTAAAAGGATAAACCATATCAAAAGGCAGAAAAGGATTTACTCAATGTGGCCACATTGGGAGGAGGAACAAAGAGATCTAGCACCCTCTTCAAGTGCAACTTTGGGGTCCTGACAATGCAGTCTTAAGTTTAAATAGACAGCAAGAGGCGTGCATAACTAAGCAGTCCTGGTCAAGGTGTGGTCCTGCCTATTTCATAGTGTCTGCTGTCAGGTGCTCTGGCAAGTTGTCAGAATTGTGTGAAATTGCTTTCTTGGAGACAAGTTCCCCCTCTGATTGGCACCAGGCTTCACTCATTTCTTTTTCCCAGCATGAGATTCCTGGGGAAACTCCAGCCCCTCAGGTCCATTATTTCAATAGTCTGACAGCTAAAGGGAGGTGCAAACAGCTCCTTAGACTCCCTGCATCCCTGCTAGGACAGTCACAGTAAACTCTGGTTCTGGGCCCTCATCTCATCCTGTTCCCTGTATTGTTTGCCCCCAACCTGCCCGCTTTGATCTGAGAAATCCTTTGGGCTATTAAAATATGAGTTAATTGTATAAGAAACTCACCAACTCAACTTCATTGTGAAGATGTACGCTTCCTGTTGATAGATATAAAACAGAGTGCAATAATTTGAATTCCGTATAATGGATGTGATTAGAAATGATTTCCCTATTTACTCATATAAAAGGCTAAATGGAAGATGATTAGTGAGTTCTGTTTAATGTTTTTTCCTGAGGTGATTTCTTAATCTTCCAAATAAATTCTTATGATAGAGAGACAAGAAAAAACCATTAAAAGTTACTTTGAACCTTTAAGAAGCTGTTTAAGGCTTTAGAGATGAGTAATCTTTCTGTCCCTTTAGTAGATTATGGCTCTGGAGAGAAAACAAATCATAGCCAAGAGCTATGCTGTGTGTTAACCCAGGGTCAGCATTTCCAGGCACGGCTCTGACCACAGTATCGTGCTGCTGACACTGATCGTAAATACAGTGGCGAGCTTTTACATCAGAAATATCTGTAATTTTCCATCTTTGACTATATTACTCCTGAAAATTAGGATTCATAATTAATGTGTCTAAATCCTTCCAGATCCCATTATTTAATATTGTTCTGTAATTTCATGATTAAATAATGCTACTTAAAAAAATCCTTTATCCTTAAATCCTTCACCAATAATCTCTTTTCCATAATTGTGGGTATCTCATGACTTACATTTAATTAATCCATTGTTGGTGAGCAATTGCTACACATTGCAATTAAGATAATATATAAAGCCACAGTGAGATCCATGTGTATTCTTCCCTGGGCTTGGGTTCACAAGGCCTCCAGACATCACATTTTAATTGTCTCTGGCCATAGTTTGAAGTAATGACATCTGGTCCAAAGACCTTTCATCACACTGAACCCAGAATTAAGTCTGGTTGGATCATGAAAGACCTTTCCCTTAGATGAGTGGAACCACGTTGGGGCCTTTCTCAAGGTGTTGGGACACTGGCCTGGTAGCCTACATGGAAAATTACTAAGTGGGTAATGCCTCCGTTTCTAGCATCTGTTGTTTTCTGTGTGGGGTGCCAGGGAAAAGAGGCCAAGAAGTGAGCAGAACCCTGGGATGCCCTGCCTCCCCGTGAGTTTAAGTGAGAAACTGCCTGTCCTGGGACCAGAGCTCAAACTTTACTGTGTGTTCTTGGTGGGAGCATTGTTTCTCATGATGCTCTGTCTGTTGGGCAGGGGTCACAGAGTCCAGGAAAGGTGAGGAAAGGGTGGGGCTTGGATGAAGAATGGGCTCTTCACTGTGAAAGATGACTAATCAGAGAGACTCCAACTCCAGAAGACTTGGACAGGTCGGAGAGAGATAGTACTGGAATCTGGCAGCTGCTAAGTGTTTTAAGACCACCTTAGCCTGGTCTGTGTTTTACCCCTTGACTGAAAGTTTCCCCCTCATCCATCCTTCCTTTTCCTTCCTTCCTTCCTTCCTTCCTTCCTTCCTTCCTTCCTTCCTTCCTTCCTTCCTTCCTTCCTTCCTTCCTTCCTTTCTGAGACAGGGCCTCACTGTGTAGCCTTGACTGTCCTATAACTTGGTATGTAGACCAGGCTGGCCTGGAACTCACAGAGATCCACCTGCCTCTGGCTCCCAGGGGCAAATGCTGAGACTAAAGGTGAGCACCACCATGCTTGGCCCCTTGTCGTCGTCGTCTTCTTCTTCTTCTTCTTCTTCTTCTTCTTCTTCTTCTTCTTCTTCTTCTTCTTCTTCTTCTTCTCCTTCTCCTTCTCCTTCTCCTTCTCCTTCTCCTTCTCCTTCTA
>CABHPP010110941.1:0-26382 GCA_902168425.1 Peromyscus attwateri | reverse complement strand
TTTACATATCAGCCATGGATTCCCCTGTCCTCCCTCCTCCCTCCTCCCACCCTCCCCCCAATCACCCCCCATTCCCACCTCCTCCAGGACAAGGTTTCCCCTGGGGAGTCAGCAGAGCCTGGTACATTCAGTTGAGGCAGGTCTAGTCCCCTCCTCCCTACACCAAGGCTGAGCAAAGTGTCTCAGCATAGGCCCTAGGTTCCAAAAAGCCAGCTCATGAACCAAGGACAGGCCGGGTCCCACTACCTGGGGGCCTCCTAAACAGTTCAAGCTAATCGACTGTCTCACTTATCCAGAGGGCCTGGTCCAGTTCCATGGGGACTTGGCCTTTGTCTTCTTAAAATGGGTGTTTTATTGCTTCTTCTCACTTGGCCTCTGCAACAAGGGGGAGACTTTGAGTTTACAGTGTTTGAAGAGCTTTTGTCCTATTTTATTGTGTAGCTTTCTGGATCTTTTTGCCCACAGTCAGGAAGCTTTCATGAGCTACCAGTAAGTATCAAGAAACAAATTGCCATCTGACAAAAAAGTTACATTACTAGATCTCTCTGCAACCCCCTGCGTGGGCCAGGCAGTATTGCTGGCATAACGTCTTCCATTGGGCAAGGGTAAGATGGGAGAGATACAAAGCTGGCTTTGTGTTTAAGTCAGGACAAAGAAGCATAGTTTCCCACATCATCTTTTGTAGGAAAACAGTGCAAGTCAACTCTGCTTATTGGTACTATCATTCCATTTAAAATCTTAAAGCATGAGGCATCCAGTCTCTTTATTAGGCAACAGATCTAAAATTTAAAGCATTAGTCTGCTATAAAATTGCATTTTTATTATATCGACTTCGCTCCCAGGTAGGCATGGTATGGTAGCGTATCCGAGGATACATGGAGGCATTCGGGATGCTGGAGTTCAGAATTCTCTCAGCTTGTGTCCTCTATTCCTGTCTCTAATCTCCCCACCCCCATATATTTTTTTTAAATTGGTGATAAAGCTTTTTTTGTGTTTTTGCTAATTATATGCTTTCATTCAACAGATATTTCCCAGGATCTGATGAAGAGCAGCTGTTTTGGGAGATGCTGGGGAGGCAGAAGGGTACTAGAGTCCCCATGTATGGGGAGTGGTGAGGCAAGGAGGAGATGTATTGAAGGTTTCCTTCTCTTCCACCACTGGCCTACCCCAGGCCTCCGTAGGTCTGTAGTTACAGGAGATACCTTTCTAGGTCTTATGAGCCCAATATGAAGAGCCCCTTGATGTCAAAGAGGACCCAACTTGGTCTTCACAATGTCACTCCCATTTAAACAGACTCCCTGTGTTTCCTCCAGTTAGCAGCCAGAAGCTCACTGGCTTTTTTGGAGTCCCTTGAACATTTTTTTCTATATTACTTTAAAACTGCAACAAAATACTAAAACATATTTGCCTAAAAACTCCATGTTGGTTTGGCATGATTTCAGAAGTTACCTGGCAAAATCAATAAAAAAGAAACAAGGCAATATAATGTATACTTGGCATTTTCCTGCTGGCATGAACACAATTGTTGGATGTCATTTTAAATAAGCCTTTTAAAGGTCACATTAAAAATAGAATAATTGGCTATGTTGTACAGCTCATGAAAGATCATGAATATGTAACTAAGTGATAAATTTTAAAAACAACCACTATTCATTCTATAAAAATAGGTATCGTTGGCTTTGGTTAAATTGTCCCTTAAATTGTTCTTAAAAAGTACCAGGCCTTAAGCACTCTAAATTGGTGTAATGAAGATGACCAGAGAGATATTGGTTATAATGAAGTTACTGATGTCTAAAAATTCTGACAGATGGGAACAAATACAGAGATCTGCAGCCAGACAATATGCAGAGTCTCAGGCCTTGGAATACTCAGCCCTGAAAGGGGTGTCTCCATCAAATTCTGCCTGGGCTCAGGGACCCCTGTGGAAAAGGAGGCAGAAAGAATGTCACAGCCAAAGGGAATGGTGGACACCAAGAAAACAAGGGTCTTTCTAAGCACAACAGGATGGATGCACACATGAACTCAGAGACTGAGGTAGCATGCACAGGGCCAGCAGGAATCTATACCAGATGGGGTCCTAGTGTGGAGAGCACAAGTGGACACACATCTCCATCCCTAACACAGAAGCTATCTCCAATTGATAACCACTTGGAAATGAATTTTAGTTTTCTCCAAGGGAGTCTCATTGGGCAAGCAAACTAAAGGGATGCTCATGCTCAACGGTAGATGCCCAAAGGAAATGATCCCAACAGCATCTTTGGAGCGTGCTTGTCTCATAATGTTGCCTCAGGGCCTTTTCTTTCTTTCTTCTTTCTTTGTTTCAATTTTATCTTTATTTTTATTTTATTTTTTTCTCCTTTTTCACCCCGCAGATCCTTTGCATATATATTTGCATATATATTATGTATAAAATGGCTTCTGGTTTTGTGCTTTTATGGGATTCCTGAGTGTGCAAATGAGTGGGTCTGTTTCTTGTGCCTTTTCTTGGGCTTTTTTCCTTCTATTTGTTTGTCTTGTTCAATTCCAATGTGTTAGCTTTGTTTTGTCTTATTATATTTTATTTTATTATTGTCCCTTAGAAGCCTGTTTGTTTTCTAATGAGAGACAGAAAGGGTATGGATCTGGATAGAAGGGGAGGTAGAGAGGAACAGGGAGGGGAAACCATAATCAGGATGTATCATGAAAAAATTCTACTTTCAATAGAAGAAAAAAAAAAGAACATTTTGTGAGATGGAGTGTGCAAAATGTGCACATAATGTGAATGTTAGCTACATGGCAGTTATGTTAAGTGTGTTATATGTAGACACTTGGCTCTCATCTATATTAATAAAGTAGATGTATTTCAGGTTACTAGTGTGAAATTCTCAAGACCTCCAGGGTCACTTTATGCACAGGGACAAAGCATATTTCTATACAGCTGGGTGGATATGATGAAAGATGTTCATAGTTGGCTGCAGAAGCGTCTAGAAGGTAAAGGAAGGTCAGGCTTGGAGGAAAGAAAAAGACCCTCCACAGCTTCCACTTAGATTCCTGTGTAATTAACTGCCTTCCATGCTTTATTTGGACAGCTTCCTATACCAGGAGTCTGTGTCTGTGACACATGGTGGCTTGGTTAGTACCAGCACTTGGGAGGCAGAGGCAGGTGGATCTCTGACAGTTCCAGGCCAGCCTGGTCTACATATCAACTTCCAGGCCAGCTAGTGCTGCATAGTGAGACCCTGTATCAAACCAAACCAAACCAACCAACCAACCAACCAAACAAGCACCCCAAAGTATATATGACGGTTTGAAATCGTTTGGTAAATGGCTTTTTGTCATTTTAAAGCAGCAAGAGGAAACATCAGCTTCTCAAGTGAATGCTGAGTTCTGCTGTAGTTAGAGCATCAAGTTCAACAGTATTATATAACATTGAATCTGAGTTGGCGAGGCCAAAGAAATTCACATGGAGCTCAGACTCACATGGTATTCTTGGGGGGCATGGAAGCTGAGACGGGGAACAAGACAGCAGGGGAGCATGGCTGCTCTGGGTGGATCTTGAAGAGAATATGGAGTAGAGCCTTACTTCCTTTGGCTTTGAGGAACTGTTATAGGCAGTCTGAGAATTCCCAGGTGCTAACACTTCTAAGAAACTAATTAAGGGCTACCCTGGGGTGGGGTTGAGGAATTCTCTAATATGAAGACAGCCAAGTAAGTCAGTAAATCAGCCTCCAGGCTGATTCATAGTAATACCCCTTATCCCTTATCTTGCTCAAGTCTTTTGTGGGGTGTTGAAGATTTGAGGCAAGCTTTGGTAAGGTCATTCTGATGAAAAGCATGTGGCCTCACGGCTAGCAATGGCATCATTGAGGGTCTCCTGCAGCAATGATTAATAACTTTGATATTAGTTGGTCACTGTCTAGGTAAATAATACTTTTGATTCCAAATGCATATTTTGGAATATGTCACGAATCTCATCCCGGGCTTTAGTCACACTGTTTTTGTGCATTATTGTACTTGTCAATGTTTAGATTTTCCAAGATCCAGAGCCGGGGCACTTCATTTTCTCTGATGACCATTTCATTTCATTTTCAAATAGATGAAATGATTTCCTTGCCCTTGCTTTTATGCGCGCGTGCGTGCGCGCATGTGTGTGTGTGTGTGTGTGTGTGTGTGTATTTACGTTTTCTCTGCTTTATTGTAAATGGACCTTTCCAAATGCAGAGTGAAAGCCAGCAGGTTTTCTCTGCTTATGATGCCAATTAATGGTGGAGCTGGAAAACTTAGCCCTTATTTGATTTAACTCGATACTCAGTTAGTTGTCAACAAGCATCTCATCTTTTCCATTATTATCTCTTCAGACTCACGGTGAAGCTATCAGACACTGAACCTTTCAGAGATTGGTTGCTGGATCTTTTGTCCTTTTTTCTTATTATTTCACTGTTTACCGTCATCTCCAATGACATTTTCTCCTTCCTTTAGTCATTTGTGGAAGAAGCAGGCACATTTTTTTCAGAGCAAAATACCTTTTTTGTTTTTTCTTCCAGATTGCAAAGCTAGGATGTTGTTCCCTGGCCTGCGTTAAATGTGCCCATCACTAGTTATTAAATGCCATCACACTGACTCATGGTCATGTTCCAGCAGAAACCTCAATATTCCTTTTCAGTCTGCTCTAGCTTATGTCTTTCCGTGCCAGCTTGTTTGGGTTGAAGTTAATCTCTCACTTCTGTTATTGCTCTGAAAATAACAATGATTATGGCGATTTCTGAGTAACTTATCATTTGTTTGAAGTGTATAGATGAACGGCAACCTAAAAAGATGCATTCTTTTTCCTTTACTGTTACGCAGAACAGTGAGCTTGAATTCACATATTTTGGGCTGTGGAAATGGCTCAGTGGGCAAGAGCGTTTGTTGCATAAAGCATAAGGACCTGGGTTCAGATTCCCAGAACCCAGGCATGGTGGTGTGCATTCATAACTCTAACACTGGGGGCAGGGCCGAGAGACAGAGACAGCCAGATCCTAGGGGCTTGATGGATAGCCAGACTAACTGAAATGGCAAACTCCATGTTCTTGAGAGACCCTGACTCAAATAATCAGGTGAAGAGTGATTGAGGAGAACACAGAACCTTCTAGCCTCTACACATGCATTCATGGGTATACACTTTCTTGCCTGGTGCATGCACATGTTTATATCACCCTCACATGCAATTAATAAACACAAATAAATTCACATGCATTGAGTTTTCCATGTTTCTCATGGTTCTGCATGCCAGAGGCACCCAGCCTGAAAGAAACTTAGAATCCTGTCACCCTTGGATGATCTGTGACCACACTTGTCCCAAAGGTCAAAGAGAAAGCCCTGTATTTAGGAAGGCCCCTCCACAGGAGTTCAGTAGATGTGATGAGTTATTGTCTTGTTGAGTGTAACACGTGTATCCAACTTACAAATGCTTTGGTTGACTGAGTGAATGGGAACTTGTGAAGGAAGACCTACTGCCTTAGGAGTCGGCTGGGTATTTGATGGCTTTGTCTAACATGGAGTAATTTAGCCTATGATTTTGGGGCGTCTGATCTACTTTGCTCCATGGTAGCCCACTGTGGATACCAATTGTGGGAAGGATGCTACAGATCTGGGTGAAGCCCTTTTCTCCAGGTATGTGTCATCCATTGATGAGAAAATCAGCCCACACAGGGCAGAAAGACAGAGCCACGTGGGAAATGGATCCATTGGGCTGTGCATTCATTGTTTATTGTGAGGAGTTGATGTAAGTAGTGGGGTATCAGATAAGCAAGTCCTAGACTGTGAGACAGCTGGTCACTGGGGAGATGGTGCCACTGTCTTCCTCCTTGGAAAATCCTCTTCTGCTCCTCACAGTTTTAGGTGGAGTTCCTCAAGTCCACCCGAATTGCCAGGGAAGTTTCTTTCCACCAAGTCAGCTGAATGCAGATGTTTGTCACAGTACAATACAGGTTGCCTCCACAGCAATGCCGAGATTAATTGAATAGCCAAGCTGAACCTAAAACATGGCTCTGCAGGAGGCTGTGGACACCCTCAGGCATTTGCCTCCTTGTGTGTAAGTCAGGGAACAGGATAGCAGAGAGGAGGGGAGGAGGTGGAGGCATCTCCCTTCCCCAGGAACGTGGAAGTCAGCAAAGGGGTCGAGAGCTTCTAGGGTGGAGCAGGAGCCAGGCAGGGCCAGTGAGCTGTGGAGGGTCTTGTATGTTAGGGAGAGAAGCCAGGACTTGGGCCTCAGGGAGGAGGGGTCACTAACCCTTGATGGTGCTCCATATGGAGGAGGGCCGGGAAGGGCTTCTATGCATCTCCTTTTAGGAAATGAGGAGCGGGTTTCATTCCCCTGGACCAGTATCCTCTGTACTGACAGTAGAGGGCTGTGGTGACAAGTCCCAGTGGGTTAGAAGGAGGAGAGACCCTTGACTTGTGACGCATACCTGCTGGTGTGTGCTAGGCATAGCAGGAGACCAAGAAGATGGCAGGGAGAAGGAAAGGAAGGGAGGACGCATGGGTGCTGGAGGGCTCCTGTGCGCACTGGGGACGTTGTTTCCAGGCCAGGTGGTGCCATCAGAGCACACAGAACTGCTCCCACCCGGGGTAGACTCCTGAGTGCCATTAGTGTCAGGACTCTGAGGACTCCAACCTTACACACTCTCAGATGGCTATGGCTACCCCTTGATGCACAACTGCCTGCCCACGTGCCCTGGGCCTCCTCCCCTTCTTAATTTACTTTTTCGTTTTTTATTCATTTATTATTAGTATCTAAACGATTATGTTTCATAATTACATTTTTAAAAACCAAATCTGTTTTTTAAAATATTTATTTTGTGTGTATATCTGTTTGTCTCTTTGCGTGTGTGTGTATATGTCTGTGTGTTGGTGTAAGGGTTAAGTGTGGTTGAGTTCAGGTGTCCATGGAGGCCAGAGGTGTCAGACACCCCTGGAGCTGGGTTGTAGGTGGTTGTTGGCCACCTGATTTGGGTGTTGGAAACCAAACTTAGATCTTTTGCAAAAGCAGTGAGTGCTCCTAACCACTGAGAAAAAAAAAAAAAAAAAAAAAAAAAATGTTTTTGTTGATTATCTTCCTTCCTCATTTACCTGTTCCCCTTCCCTGCTTTGTACCCATCAGCCTCCTGTAATCCTCCTTTCCTCTTTCAGGCCATAGGGTTCCCTTTGCCCACAGTGAGTTGTGAATTTGAAGGGCTTGTTCCCCAAGTGGGTATGGATCACCCTGTATGGCTGGTGTGTGGATTAGTCCTGAGTGAGGAACAGTCTCTGTCTTCAGGGTTCAAGGTGGATGGCTCTCATTCTAGGGCTAGTTCAGAGCAAAGTTGAGTCAGTAGGTCTTGTGGCCTTGATGCAAGCTGTGTGCTCTATGGCCAGGAAGGGGATGCTTGGAGAAGGCACTAGGAAAGGGAGATATTGTCTGGAAGATTTTGAGCTCTCATCAGTTTGGGCTTGCTTTGATTCAAGGGCTCTTTTCTAGTTCTGTGTTGTAGCAATTTACAACCACAAGATTGCCGAACTATTCTTATTTTCAAGCAAAACGCATCAGAAAAGATGGAAGGTATATAAGTTAGCATCGCTATAGCTGTGATGAAACACCATGACCAAAGACAACTTGGGGAGGAAAGGGTTTATTTCACTCACACTTCCATATAACAGTTCATCCTCAAAGCAGTGAGGACAGGAACTCACACAGGGCAGGGACCTGGAGGCAGGAGCTGATGCAGAGGCCACAGAGGGGTACTGCTTACTGGCTAGTTCTCTGGGGCTTGCTCAGTCTGCTTTCTTATAGAACTCAGGACCACTAGCCCAGGGATGGCACCACCCACCATGGGCTGAGCCCTCCCCATCAATCAGTAATTTACAAAATGTCCTATGGGCTGACCTATAGCTTGATCTTATGGAGACATTTTCTTAACTGAGGTTTCCTCCTCTCAGATGCCTTCAGTTCGTACCAACTTGACATAAGGCTAGCCAGCACAGAAGGGGGACCTCTGGTTGTGCTCCAGAGACAGAGATACCCCATTAGGAATCTGGGGGTTCTGCACCTGCTTTTGGAGAAAGGGTTTTTGCAAGAATGACTAAGATAACATGAGGTTATAGAGTAGATGGACCCTAATCCAGTGTGGCTAGTGGGTTTGGGGCATGGAACACAGCACAGGATGGAGGGAAGACACCAGAAGTAGATGTCACAGGACAAGGAGACAATCCAGAGGAAACATGTTCTACTGACTTACTTAACCTCAGACTTTCATCCTCTGTGCTTGAGGTACCGAAAGTGTGAGCCACTCAGACTGGGACACCAGAGCTGACTAACCCAGACTGCAGAAACCAGACTCCTGCCTTTTGGGCCTTCTTCGCTTCTCCTTTCTTCTTGCATGGGGCTTCGGCTGACCTTAATGTTTCCTGGCTCCTCTCCTGACTTGGTTGTGTTGGCATTTTTACTGTGGTCTGCCAGGCTGTGGCAGTCTGCCTGGTGGACTTCTCCTGCCTCTTTTATATTCTTCATCTCTTTTCTGTGGTTCCTCCTTCCACACCATTACTCTAGGCCTCCAGGGCCTCTGTGTCCAGGAATGGCCCCACTCATCTCTGGGAATTCACTGTCACCTCACTGATGGGAGAGATGACACCTTAGAGGGGATGTCTGTTGCCAGCGATGGTTGTCTTTGCCACCAGCCTTTCCTCTACACAGGACATTGTTTGACATGAGGAAGTTTTTGTTTATTTTCATGGTCTTTCTTTTTATTTATTTATTTATTTATTTGTGTGTTTATTTTTCTATTTATTTATTTATTTACTTATTTATTTGGTGGCGGTGGTGGGGGAGAGTCTCACACTATAGCCCAGTATTATCCCTGAATTCACTCTGTAGCCAAGTGGGTCTTGAATTTGTGGCTGTCTTCCAGTCTTAGCCCCATGCATGCTGAGATTATAAGAACGGGACATCATACCTGGCTTTAGAAATATTTCAGATTGCCTAAGCTTTTCTCTATCTATTTTGGCAACCCTTAGAGAAATTCCTCTCTCTATATATTTCAGTATAAATTGACATCAGGTGTCTTCCTCAATTTCTTTCTACTTTATTTACCAAGGCAGGTCTCTTGCTGAGCCTTGAACCCTCCAATTCCTGATAGTCTAGCTATCCAGCTTGTTCTGGGGCAATCCCTTTTTCCTGCTTCCCAAGAGCTAGGAAGATTACAAATAGCTACCAGGCCTGCCTGTTTTTTATTATGGGTGCTAGGGATCTGCACTCTGATCTTTATGTGTGTGCACTAAGTGACTTTTCCACTGAACCATTGCCCTTGCCCCGTGTGTGTTTTTTTTTAAGTTATTAATTTGGGTGTTATTGTTTTATAGCTTCTGATACAAAATGTTTGGGACACAAATTATAGCTTGTTTGAAGAGGACCATGGAAACATGTTAGCTTCTGGAAGGGGGAGGTAGTTTGAGATGGACAGTTTTGCATAGTGACTAGTGTTTGGGACATGGGGTGGTTCTCCATTCTGCTTTCCTTGGATTCCTACCATGTAGGTGCCATGGTGGATTGATAGCTAGTGATGACATTAGCACTGGATGCTCAGGAGACACGGCTGATTTGGGATGCCAAGCAGCAGCATTGGAACCTATTAACAAGATGAACACACTCAGCTCCATTTCTGAGATACTTTGAGCCATGAAGCTATGTCTGAGATGTGTGTCTGTCACTGTTGGAGACCATTGTGTGTGTCAGTCACAAGCTGTCGAGATGCAGGTTGTGGCTTGGAGTCAGTGAGTTAGTCACTGGGAACAGGATGTTCTCATACCCCCCAATTCATGTGGGGTTTTTTGTTTGTTTTTAAATTGTGATGAAATGTGTCTGACATAAAGCTAAATGAGTTATAACCATCTTTTAAAGTATTTATTTTTATTATCTTTAATTGTGTGTGTATGCATGCACTTGCATGAGAGCAGGTGTCCATGGAGGCCAGAGCTGGCATTAGATCCCCTGGAGCTGGAGTTACAAGCAGTTGTCAGCACCAGATATAGTTCTGGGAACCAAGTTCAGGTCCCTCTAGAAAAGCAGTAAATGCTCTTAACTGCTGGGCCATGTTTCTGGCCCTGTTAAAGACAACTTAATATGAGCAGTTTCACTGCTTTGGGGACATTCACAGTGTGTGCCCATGTCACTGTTCTAAAACACTGTCGTGTTTTTTTTTTGTTTGTTTTTTACAGTTTTTGGCTCTTTGTTCTTTGGGGGGGGGGCACCACCCAGCTCCCAAATAAATCACACAGAGAATTATTATTATTTATGCCCAGCCTTAGCTTGGCTTGTTTCTTGCCAGCTTTTCTTAACTTAAATTGTCCCATCGATCTTTTGCCTCTGGGCTTTTATCTTTCTCTATTTCTGTATATCTTTCTTTCTTACTCTGTTGCTGGTTGTGTAGCTGGGTGGCTGACCCCTGATGTCCTCCTGTTCTTCTCTTCTTGCTCTTTGATCTTTTTTTCCCTCTTTTTCTCCTTCTATTTATTCTCTCTGCCTGCCAGCCCCACCTATCCTTTCTCTTGCCTTGCTATTGGCCAGTCAGCTCTTTATTAGACCATCAAGTGTTTTAGACAGGCACAGTAACACAGCTTCACAGTTAAACAAATGCAGCATAAAAGAATGCAGCACATCTTTGCATCATTAAACAAATGTTCCACAGCATAAACAAATGTAACACATCTTAAAATAATGTTCCACAACACTGTAACCAAGAGGAAACCCTATACCATAGCCGTTGCTACCTCTTCTCCGTTTTCCCAGCCCCCGACCACTCTCATCTGTTTCCTACTGTGTATGTTTCATATTAATGGCACAAGGAAGCCAGTGCCCTTTCCAGTCTGACTTCTTTTCCTTCACATAGTTCAGGATTTGCTGCGATGGTGGTACCTAGCAACCCTTCATGAGAGGCTAAATGGGATTCCTGTGTGCAAATGAGCCACGTTCTGTTCACACATCCATCCTTGATGGGCACTTGGGTGACTTCTGCTGTGAACATAGCTTCTGGGAGGGGTCCTATACAGGATTTTAATAACTAAGTTCTTGTAGTATATGCCTAGGTTTGGCTATGCTAGATCACATAATAATCCCTCCGGTTTGTTGAGAATGACATTCTTTTGTTTATTTATATGGGTTTCATCCAAGTTACTCAGATGAGTGACAGATTGATCTCAAAGATTTCCCCCTTTCAATTAAAAACAAAAATTTACATTCATTACAGTTGAATACTGACTGTCCCCCCATGGGATGTGTGTTAAAGCCTTATTACTTGGGATCATGATGTTGGGAAATGGTGAAGCCTTTAGGAGCCAGGCCCCAATGGGAGGTGTGTTTTCGAGAGGAAATGTGGGGCTCTGGTGGCTGCTTCTTTATCATTTGCTTTCTGTTCAAGAAGCATGTGTGCATGTGTGCATGTGTGTGTGTATCAGGGCTATGGAATGGTGTGTTCCACCATGAACTCCCTGCTATTGCTGTAGGGAACCCTCACCAGAAACCCTGTCTCAGATGAGGGACTGCAGAACATTCCTTAATTACCTCAGGTATTTTTTTCCTTTTTCTTTTTCTTTTTTCTTTCTTTCTTTCTTTTTGGTTTTTCGAGACAGGCTTTCTCTGTGTAGCTTTGCGCCTCTCCTGGAATTCACTCTGTAGCCAGGCTGTCCTGGAACTCACAGAGATCCACCTGTCTCTGCCTCCCGAGTGCTGGGATTAAAGGCGTACACCACCACTGCCTGGCTACCGCAGGTATTTTTTATAGGCACAGGAAACAGGCTAATAATCCTCTCTTAGATCAATGTGGGTCTCTTTCATGTTCTTCACTGTTCAAGATCTTCATGGGGATCAAGGGCTAAGGAACTAATGCTCACACTGTTTGCCTCTGAGCAAAGGGAAAGGTGTCTAGCATACTGAAGGAGAGAGTCGAAGGAGCATACTGAAGGGCAAAGTCTCAGGCCACAAGTATGTCCTAAGGGTTTCCAGCTCATATGTCTGCATCACTGCCGAGTACAAGACATTGGAGTGCTGCCGTCTTAATTAAGGAGAACAGGCTGGAATCCATTTAGGGCCCAGAGCATCATAGTGCCTGTTCTGTGGAGGAGCCTCCGGCTGGCCAAGAACACTGGTTCTGTTCTCCAGGAAAGCCTTGTTCTACTGTCACAAACCACCTCCTCCCCTAGAGTACCCCAGTTAATGCTCACCATATGCTCCGGGAGAAACCAAGAGAAATTGGTACTTAAGAACCCATGAGCCAGGGATGAGATGAGCAGGCCCATGAATTCTGTTGTGGTGTATCTGCCAGACGTGTACCTCTCTGTTGACATTTAAACCTGTTCAAATTGAATGAAGCCAGATTTTTCTGTTCTCCAGCTACCCTGGTGTGTAGCAGTTGCTTCGTAGGCACTTGTGGGCAGTGGCTCCTGGGCTGGGCAGAGAAGTTGCAGAGCACCTCCATCACTGTGCTACGTACTTGGGCAAAACTGATAGGACTGCGGGTGCAGGAGTGACTGTAGCGTCAGTGTTAGGGAGCTGAGAAGCACTGGGCACCGGGTGCTGGGTGGAGTCAAGGGAGAGCAAAGCTGCGTCTTAGAAGTATGACTCATCAGCCTGGCTGTCCCTGTGTGTCGCCCGTGGCTTAAGTTACGTGCCGCCCACAGTGCTGTCTGTCAGCAACGGCAGTGGCACTGGTGTTATCTGTGAGTGGGTCTTGACTAGTTCTCCCTTTGGGAGATGAGGACAGACTCCCAGAACCCTAGCGGAGAGGCAGTTTTACAGTGCTGGGAAATAGTTGTGTCTCACAGGTGGTGTTTTGGCTCCCTGAAAGTTCGTTTTCATTGTACTTTACGAAAGTGTACATCAGAAATAGTGAAAATAAAAGCCAACTGGTCTTTCTGTCCGTGCTGCAAAGGCGTGCTCATTCGAGGTGCCTTTTGGCCTTGGCACCGGCAGTGTGCTGGGTTTTAGGGCAAGTGTGCTAATAACCAGCAGATGACTCACTTAGGATGGCAGTTCAGCTCAGGTACAGCTCAGGACGTCTGAAGTCCAAGAACAATGCATCAGAATGGCCACGTAGACTTGAGGGGAAACTTTCGCTGTCCTCCCTCTTTGGGTCTTTCCTGGTGGCCCTTGGTTTACTTAGTTAGTGTTTCTATTGCCGCGATGAAACACCATGACCAGAAACAAGTTGGGGAGTCAGGGGTTTATTTGGCTTACACTTCCAATCATAGTTCATCCTTGAAGGACGTCAGGATAAGAACTCAAACAGGGCAGGAACCTGGAGGCAGGAGCTGATGCAGAGGCCGTAGAGGGGGTTACTTACTGACTTGCTTTCCATGTTTTACTCAGCCTGCTTTCTTGTAGAACCCAGGATCACCCACCCAGAGGTGGGCCCATCCGCAATGGGCTGGGGCCTTTCACATCAGTCATTAATGAAAAAAATGCCCTACAGGCTTGCCTATGGCCAAATCTTATGGAGATGTTTTTCACAATTGAGGCTCCCTCTTCTGTGATGACTCTAGCTTGTGTCAAGTCGACATAAAACTAGCCAGCACATGGCCCTCCCTTTGCAGCTGAGTCTCAGGCAGTCCCTATCACTGTCTGTACCTAGTGACCCTTCTGTGTGTGTTTCTGCCTACCCTTCCCTTCTCTGATAGAGATTCCCCATTTACCATTGTCTTCAGGGGCTCCCCTCACACAAATGTGATTTTTCTGTGTAAAGATTCTATTCCTGGATCACTCCATGCTACTGAGGCTTCTCTGTCTGCTCTGGGCTGCTAACAGGATTCTTGAGACTTGAGTCATATGTGATAAGCAGAAGTGTGTTATTGCTCACAGTCCAAGCACAAGGCTTCATTCCCCTGCATGTGATCACGTGATGGAGCCTAGGCGGGTAAGAGGAGCCAGTGATAGCCCCTTCCCTTTGTGGGACAGACTCTGAAGCCCTTATAGCTTAATCACCTCTTTACAGACTCCCATATTTTCCCAACGGTGAGTGTACTTGAACTTAAATTTTGAAGAGGACATTCAAATACAAGACTGGTGTTAGGACTCACGTATATTTTGGATGAGGTCAAGGAGAAATGGGCATGAGCTTCCAGTACCTCAGGTTCACATAGGCTGGTTTGGCTGGAAAGGGTGGTAGTGGGTTACCAGGCCAGTGTCTGTTTTCTCTGTCCCCAGGTCTTTTCTTTACCCGGTCTAGCACTGCTGAGCTGTGTGTATACCTTGACTTCCCTCTGTGTACTGTCTGAGGGTAGGACAGTGGGACAGAGTGGGGACAGCAAGGCAGCAGATGGGATAGAGATGGATAGCCAGCCTCACCTTGGACGAATGATCTGGAGGCTCCACTTCCTTCTTGCTTTGGTCTCCTCTGCCCTCTGGCACATGCTGTGTTCCCTGGTGGGCTTCTAAAAGATTCCATTTTTTTCAGATTATTCAGGCCATGGGGAAACCCAAGTGTAATGTGCTATGCTCACTCTCTGCTTACTGTTTTCAAAATTGCTTCACTGAGGTTCAGGCCCCTCGGTGGCTGTGGGTCTGGACCAGTTTCCCTACCTGTCCTCTTCTGAATTTCAAGTATGTTTTAGATAGTCCTCATCATTTAGAAGTCAAGCTTTGCCTCCTGGAAACTGTCTAGACAGGTATCCAATTTGCACCAATCAGCAGGCCTTCTCACACGATTGCTTTCCTTTTTTCCAAGCTCTCCCTAACATGACTGAGCTGGTGAAAGTTTAAAAAGAAAGGAGAGAGAGAGAGAGAGAGAGAGAGAGAGAGAGAGAGAGAGAGGCAAGCAAGGAAAATTGAAAAGTTCAGTAATGTAATTCAGGTTTGTTCCTGCTAAATTGCACTAATTCCTCTGTTTAGCATGTCTAGATTACTGACAGGAGATCAACAGAGGCTAAGGCACAGGGACACTTTTTCCTTTCTGCTGTGTTTGGCTCCTTGGTCTTCCTCTCTTTGCCTTGCCTCTGCCTCTAGTCATGAGTCTTTTTGTGTCTGCCATCTGCAAGGCATGCCTGCTCTTCTGGGCCACTGCGGCTTTGTCCTGAGTCATTGAGTCATGGTGGCTTCTCTACCTTGACTCATTCTCTTCTAGTTTCTCTTAGGCCTGGCACTGGAGACAAGGACCATGTGTTGGTCCCAGCTTTCTGTCTGCTAGTGTTAGAAAGTTGTGTGGGAGGAAGGGAAGCCGGGCGGGGGCAGGGTGGGGGGCGGAGTATGCTCACTTAATTAGGGCTAGATACAGAGAAAAAAATCATTGTGGCTTGAGCCAACCAACTGTAGTGTCTGCTGGCTCTGGACTTAGCTTCGAACCTCTGTACTGTGGGGACCTGTATGTGACACAGCCGCATGAATCAGGAAGTTGGTGTGTGTGTGTGTGTGTGTGTGTGTGTGTGTGTGTGTGTGTGTGTGTACACATCTTGTTCAAGCTTTTAGTGGGAAGTATCCCAAGATGCTGAAAACATTCCTACATAGTAAAAAACCTCTCTCCCAATTGTCAGTATTCTCAAAAGTGGTGCAACCTTTTTGGGTGTTAAATGTGAAAGCATGGTCTAGGTTCAGTGAGAAACAGACATACTTTTGCCATTTCTTTATTAAATGTTGGTAGCACTTGGGGATAGACGTATATACTTAGGACAGGTGACTCCAGCAGCTCCACTGACAGTAGGGCTGGAGTACACCCAAGCCTCAGGGGAGATGAGGAATGCTGTCAGGAAGAGTAGGACCTGTGGCAGGGGACCAAGGAAAGAGGTGAGAAACTCAAGATGTAGGTAATCTAATAGAATTTTCTTCTGTTTTCTATTTGTGTGGGTTCTGCCCATGCCCCCACACTCCTCCTGCTCTGCTCTGAAAGCCATAGACCCCTGTCCATTCTCTGTTAACCCACTGTGTACAGCCACCTGCCCTGTTTCAAGACCTCCACCCATGGGTAGCCCCTGGCAGGCATGTTATTTCCAGTTTTCTTTACCAAAGATCTTCTGATACTTCTGAGGTCTTCCAGAGCCAGAACTCTGAAGTATGAGAGGAGACTCTGTTGACTTATATATATTTTAGCTCAAAAATCTACAAATGGAATCATTTTAATATGCGTTTTTCTCCAGAAATATGTAAATTAATAATTGCTTCATACATTATTCAAGAAAAACTTATTTTGTATCACCGATAGCTCTTGTAATCTTATATAAAGATATGCTAATGGATTTAATTAAAATAATTATGCTGAATAATGTAGCTGAACTTTACCCTAAAATAGTATCTATTAATCGTCATCAGTAGTAATATTTTTAGGCAGAGAGACACTCTTAGCATTAAACTGACACTGGGTAGAAAGCGCATTTTTTTGTTTTGTTTTACAGTTTGTATTAAGTTAGCATTCTCATGAGAGGCATGACAATGAAATTATGTGAACTATAAAATTTATTTAATTTTTTAAACCTCAACTCTTTTCCTGTTGAGAAAACTTTAAAAGTATCTTCTGCCCTTTTGTGGTCCTTTTAATGAGTTTCTCGTTTTTCCCTTTGAAACTTTGGTTTCTCTGTGTTCCTTGTCCATTTGGTTCCCTTTTGACCTCATTTACCTTCTTTGGGGTTTTGATTGCCGAATGCTCTGAATTCCTGATTACTTGGATATTAAGAGATGAACCCAATTTTAGGAAGGACACTCGGCAGCCTGCCTGTCTCCTCATAGAAGTGGAAATAGCTTTTCCTGCAGCATGATTCTGTGTCTTACACCATATATCACTTGCTGGCTTTCATCTGCCCTCAGTGGTGGATCGGTGTCGTAATACACATCCCCACATCTCTCTCTGTCTCTGTCTTTCTCTGATTTTCTCTGTGTCTCTGTGTCTCTCTTCCTCTCTCTGTCTCTCTCTCTCTCTCTGTGCAGTTATATGAGAAGTCAGCCTTGGGTTTTGTGCCCTCAGGCACACCCACCTTGTTTTTTCTTTGAGGCAGGGTCTCTCACTGGCCTGGATCAAGGCTAATTAGCTATTAAGCCCCAGGAATCTGCTTGTCTTCACCTCTCCAGTGCTGAGATTAGAAGTGCCACACCATGATGTCAAGCTTTTCTTTATGTGAGTTCTGGAGCTCAAACTCATATCGTTGTGTTTGTTAAAAAAAAAACAAAAAAAAAACAAAAAAAAACAAAAAAAAACCCCAAAAAACCAGAACAAAGCAAAACCCAGACACACTTTACCAACTGGGCCATCTCCCAGGCCCTCATTGCACATGCCTGTGTGTGAGGCCTCAAGTGTGTGTTCTGTTCTCAGTATATCCCTGGGTCAGTGGACGTGTGCCCACAGGCTCGAGTGTATACAGAATTGGACTTGTCCATCAGGATGGACAGACAAAAGCTCCATCCAGTTTAAAGAGAACCTCAAGCCTGGCTTGAATCTGCTGTGATGCTTGTTTAGCTGTATTTCAAACCAAACAGAAGGAAATAACTGGCTTAAAAAAATCGACATTCAGTTGTAAGTTCCCCTCTGACTTAATGAAGAGCAGATGAGTAAACAGAACCCAGATCAGTGGGCTTGCCTGAATTCCTGCAGAGGGCTTTTCTGGTCTTTGATAGAGCAGGACATAGGGTAAATGGCCCATAGTACCCAGCCTCATGGGATGGATTGAGAGAGATACGCCCCCTGCCCCTCCACTCAGCTCTGTCTCTTGGCAACATCCCAAAGGCCTGTCCACCATTCCGTTGCCCCAACTCCACAGCCTCAGAAATGGGTGAGTGGTCTCCCACTGTGCAAGGCCCAGGAAGCCTGTACTACTGTGCTGAGGCCACTGTTGAGGAGAGATTGTCACATTCTGAGCAGACCTTTCTTTGTGTGAGGGAAAGCCTTCACTGATTTTCCTAGAATAATAAAAAAACAAACAAATCCAGAAGGAAATGCAAATGCCCTTTCATTGCTCATTGAGAACTCCGATTGACTAGTTGTAAGATTTCCAGGGAGTTCAGACTTGGGGTGGAGAGCCCTGCAGGCAGGGTGCTTTCTGAATTAACATTTGCTGCATCTGCATGCTGTCCTGTGGGCCACTGTGCTGGTAGAACTGGCCAGAGTCTGTTGTGTACTGGAGACCCTTTGGCATCCCTGGGCAAGCTTATCTGCTCATGGCCTTTCTTTCTTCCGGTGTATCCGGGAGGCAGGTCCTATCAACCACAGCCATTAGTTACTACCTGGTAGTACGTTCGCATTGCAGATGGTGGAGTCCAATCATCGTTCCTAATACTAGTCTGGAGCCCTGCCCTCAGTCACCCTGCACTGTCTCTCCTGCCCACACTGCTGGTATCAGTACACCCGTGAGCCATCACCTTTTCTGCTATGGGTGTTTCTTTAGATAAGACTGCCCAGTGTCATCTGCACACAGTGTGCTGTGTCTTGGCTTTTTTTTTTTTTTTTTTTTTTTTAAGCAACAGCCCTTCCACTTGACCAAGACCTGCTGCCCTCAGAGCAGTGGCCCCACTCTATAGAGAACATGGATGCCTCTGGCAAGCTCAAGCCCCGTCTCTAGCACTGTGAACTCTGAGCATATCCTAGTATTTACTGGAAACAAGACAAGCAAGATGTGGTCCTCAGCCAGGTGGTTCACACTGGCCCAGGGGTGAGTCAGGGAGGGAGGGACGCAGAGCTGCTGATTCCGGAACATAAGATAAGGCGGTTTTCTCCCCTGGCTGAGGGTGTCAATAGGCATGGCTGCAAGCAGAGAGGCAGGGGTTGTTTCAGGACCCAGTGAAGACCTCACCAGGCTTCCTTTCTTTTGGGAGTCCTGGTGACTGTCATTGCCTCCTGTTCTCTGGGACAATGGAGAACAGAGGACATCCTTTTCTATGGACACGTGAGCAAGCCAACTTTGGATTACTGCCCTTAAGAATGCCTCTGGCTATTTAACTCAGCATTTCTGTGTCCTGGGGAGAGTGGGGTCTAAACTGAGTGTAGAGACTAAGTAGATTAACTGAGGTCGTGGTGGTGGGTTGCCATGCGAGAGGGTATAGTGCACAAGCCCGTTAAGGAAACCATAGGGGCTCTACATTTTTCTGAAGAGGGTTCTTCAGGTGAACCAGAGCCCGGGAGCCTGAGGCAATGCTGGCCAGGTCACCCTTACCCCCAGAGCAGAGGATGTCACTATTTGTCACTATCTATATATATATTTCCCAGGAAAAAATGAGCTAGAGGGGGTCAGAGCAGAGGTAGGAGGCCAGCTAGGAGGCTGAGGCATTGGATGGGATATTTACAGAAGGGAGAAGGTGGCAGGATTGGGGTAAGTTTAATACCAGGTAGCTTTGTGTTTCTCAGAAGTGGACCGTGAAGAAGGGGGATGCTTGGGCGGCTGGTATCCAAGTGGATAGCATACAGTCAAGGCTGTGGAGTAAGAAGGCATCCGAAGCCCAGAAGCCCTTGGGCAGGTGTGAAGCTCAGGAGAAAGGAGGAGTGCATGTCAGGGGTGGAAGGGGGTGAGATCCCAGAGCCCATAGGTGGAGGGACTTCCACATGTAGGAGGGCAGGGAGAAGGAAGTACCACAGAGGGTGCTGGGAGGGAGGGCAGAGTGAGAAGAGGTGGCTGTAGGGTCCCGAGGATGGTCACCTAAGCAAAGGCCTCATGTTACAGCAATTCCGATTTGTGGTCTAACTCTCTTCTCCTTAAACCATTTTTCTTGTAAGATAGAAGGTCTGCGATACTTAGTCCGATGAACTGCGTTCTGGGCTAATGGGCTTTGTGAGATCACTGGCCTCTGAGGCTCTGCTCAGCAGGCACTGACTTCTGTGCACATCCCTAGGATGTCCTTGGGTGAGGAGGCCCAAGAGAACCTCACTGGGGAAGCCTACCGGGACCGGGTCTCTGACTTGCCATTCTGACTGTCCTGCCAAACAAGGAGCTGGGTGGCTCAAGGCTGCTTGCGGACGGTGGCTCATAAAGCCCTGTCTGGTTCATGGCTGTCTGCTGTATCCTTGTGAGGTGCTGTTTATGGAGTTGCTGCCGGCAGCTGAATACTTTGTTGGGTTCAGTATAAAATGTGCCGAGCCCATCTACACCTTCCCCTCTGGACGTCCACAAACTAAATGAGACACTTTAAAAGACCAAGCAGCCAGCCTTTGCAGATACTCATTATTAAATGTCACCATAAATACTTTCTAGTTTTCCAGACCAAGTCTGAGGGAGTTGAAGCAGAACATTTGAAACCAGAAAGAAATGATTTCTATTTAGCGCTTTTTTTCAATAGCAGCCCAGGGTTACTAATTGGAAACTCTGGATCTATGTGGTGTTGAAAGGCGGTACTAACGCCTACAAAGAACAACAGGCTCCCAAAATGTATGAGGGAGAGTTAGGGGACAAGTTGCTCATCAGCCCTGTGTGTTTTTATGATTGTATGAGTACTCATATGCATGGTATGTGTGCGGAGGTCAGAGGACAACCTCGGTCTTATTCCTCAGGTGTCTTTCACTTTTTGCTTGAGACAAGATTTCTAGATGGTCTGGAATTTCTCCAGGTAGACTAGGGTAGTTAGCTAGCAAGGTTCTGGGGGTCTAGTTGTCTCCACCTACCAATCTCATCATTGCTAAACCTGGCCTTTAACCTGCATTCCAAGACAGCTCTGCACTTCCCTTTTCCATCTGTGGCAGCCCGCTCAAGGGCTTCCCCCAGAGGTTGTGACCATTTAGTGTATCAATTGGGCCAGGATGTTCACATTGTGCAGATTAAGATTCTAGTCATGTGACTTGAATCTGGCTGCTGAAGCCTTCCACACCAGAGTGCAGATCCATTCTCAGCACCCCCTCTACCCCCATGTGCTTTCATTCTAAATATGGGCATATATCCATTTAATTTTTAAAATTTTTTGGTTTTCTAATGGTTTTGAAAATTAAGGCGAAAGGCTCCTGCATGGGCCAGACTGGGACATTTGTAAGGGGCTCATTTTTTTCTATTACATGTCAGCCTCTGTGTGGTGGGGTTTCTATTTTTCTGCCAACTGGCTTCTCTCAGAGGCTAATCTTAATGCCAGACAGTTCTGGCACTTTCTACAAAGCCAAAATGCAGGCACATGGAAGGGCGCCAGCCACTGTGACTTTCCTCCACCCTCTTTGGCAGAAGATTCCCCCTCACTTTCACCTGCTCCATGATATTTTGACTTTTCCAGAATGTTTAAAATGTAGTCATATTCTGTGTGACCTTCTGGATCCCCTGTCTTAGCCCAGGGCATCTGAGATTCATCTGCATGTGTGCAACTGTGGTTTGTTACTTTCAATGCTCCGTGGTACTTCATGGTATGGCTTCATCTCTTAAGGGACTTTTTACTTTTTGGTCACTTTTTTAAAAAAAATGATCAGCAATAAGGGTGCCCTGCATGATCACATGCAGGGTTTCTCTAATTCTAACATCTAGGGGTGCACTTGATGGGCATATTCTTTCTGTCTCACTGCAATAAGCTACCAAGATTGTGTCTGACCTTGCTTCACTATCTTTGCATCCCGACTAGCAGCACAGGCATGTTGCTGAACACTTTGGTTCCCTTTTAGCAGTTCTACAAGATGAAGTGCTGCCTCCCCGGGGTTTGGCTTTGCGTTCTCCTGAGGGATAGTGGTGTTGAGATCTCTCTCCTCTTCCTTCCCCTACCCTCCACTTCTCCACTCCTCCCCTCTTCTTCTCTTACTCCCCCTCCTCCTCTCCCCCCTCTCCCTTCTGCCTCCTCCCCTTCTCTTTCTCTGTCCCTCTTTATTTCTTTCTTCCAGCTGGCCTTGATCTTGCCAATGACTTTGAACTCCTGACCCATCTACCTTCAACTTCCAGGTTCTGGGATTACAGATGTGCACTCCAGGTTCTGGGATTACAGATGTTCATTACCATGTCTGTCTGGTGCTAAGCATCTTTGCAAGTGCTCATTTTTCATCTGTCCATCTTCCCTCAGAGAAGTGTCTCTTCCAGTCTTTTGCATTTTTTCAAGTACAGAGTGTTGTTTTCTTATTGAGTTTCTGAGCTCTTGGAACATGCTGGATACCAATCTTCCAGATAGAGATTCAGAGCTAACTTCTCCCAGTGTATGGCTCCTGCTTTGTTATCCAAACGGTGCCTTTCAGAGATGTGGCTCTTTGTTTTGAGTGTTTTCTTTTATAGTCTGTGCAGTTATTTTTGTGTGTGAGAAATCTTAGCTTGGTCCAAAGTTATAAACATCTTCTTTTAAAAGTTTCATAGTTCTAAGTTTTTCGTTTAAGACCAATGATGCATTTATAAGTTTACCTTTGTATCATGTGTGGATCTGAAATGAATTCATTTGGTGATGCGTTTGGAGAACTGGTGCCTTTGTTACAACTCTCTTGACCATGTATGTTCAGGGAGATACTCTGAAAGTGAGTTCTGCTTGTTTGGGGAGGAAAACACTGATTTCATTGTGGTTTCTGGCACTCTAAGTGCTAGCTTTCTCTCTTTTCTATTTGATTTTGAGCTTTCCTGCAGTTCCTTGAAGGAATTGACATGAGTCTGTAACAGGAGTCTTAAAAGTTCTTATTAATGAAATCAAACCTGAGCCAGTTATTGGGGTGAATGCTGGAGGGTCAGAGAACCAGAACAAGCCACAGCTACCTCACCTCACCAACTTCTCAGCTGGTCTTGTTTCCTCAGTCTGGAGGCTTCTGTGTCCTCATCCCAATGGCTCTCAGCTGAACTGCTGCTCGAAAGCCTGAAGCTTAACCAGCTAAAAGCTTAACCAGGCCAAATACCTCTAGTTTCTGGTCCTCACGCCTTATATACCTTTCTGCTTTCTACCATCACTCCCTGGGATTAAAGGCGTGTGTCACCATGCCTGGCTCTTTCCAATGTGGCCTTGAACTCGCAGAGATCCCAGATGGATTTCTGCCTCTGGAATGCTAGGATTAAAGGTGTGAGTGCCACCATTTTCTAGCCTCTGTATCTAGTGGCTGTCTGTTCTCTGACCCCAGATAAATTTATTAGGGTACACAATATTTTGGGGAACACAATACCACCACATGAGTCAGATGGCATTGCATCAGAAGCAAGACTCTATGTGGCACATGTGCTACTTAGAGTCACAGACAGAATGTGACAAAGCCAGATCACAACACTGATGCTCAGTAACTTTTCCCAGCACGATATAGCTGAGGGGTAGGGTCTCCCGCTTCCCCTGGATTCACTTGTATTTCTACTGTTCATTGCTCTCTGTGAATAAGGCCGAAGTCACTAATGCCTGGATTGTCACTCTCTTCCTCTGATACCTCTCACTTCCATCCACATAGGAATCCTGACAGAATTAAAGAAGAGATGTAAGAGTTACAAATGTCTCTGTGGTGGAGTGTGCTCCTTGGGTGTATGCTCAAGAGTGCTACAGTTGGGTCATATGGTATTGCTATCAAAAATTTTTAATTACATTTATTAATTTATCTATTTACCTATCTACCTATTTATTTATTTATTTATTTATTTATTTAGTGTGTGTGTGTGTGTGTGTGTGTGTGTGTGTGTGTGTGTGTGTGTTGTAGGGTGTGCACACATGCCAGGGAGTATGTGGGGAAGTCAGAGTACAACTTCCAGGAATTAGTTCTGTCCTTCTATCATGTGGCTCCTAGGGATTGGACACAGGTCATCAAGTTTGGTAGCAAGTGCCATGACCCCACTAAGCTGTCTTTCTAGCCCCCCTTTGCTTGGAACTTCTGGAGAAAACTTCCTACTGGTTTCCGTAATGACTGCTCTTTTACACTCCTCTCAACAGTGAACGAGGGCCCTTCTTTCTCTGCATCCTCACCAGCATTGCCTCTTTTTTTGTGACAACCATTCTGACTGGGGTGAGATGGAACTCAAAGTAGTTTTCATTCTCATTTCTCTGATGGCTAAGGAGGTTGCACATTAAAAAAGAATACATATTGGGCACTCATTTATCTTCTTTTGAAAACAGTCTTTTCATTTCATTAGCCCATTTGTTGACTGGCAGTTTTGTTGATTGGCAGTTTTTTTTTTTTTTTGCTTGTTTAATTTATCACAATAACAAGGAAATGGAACGAGCCATCAACAGATGAATGGATAATGAAACTGTGGTTTGTATACCCAGTTGAATTTTATTCAGTAGTAGAGAAAAATAAAATCATGAACATTGCAAGAAAATGAATAGATATGAAAAATATATTAAGTGAGATGACCCAGAGTCAAAAACACAAATATTGAATGTTCTCTCTCTATGGGAATCCCAGCTTATAATATGTGTGTGTGTGTGTGTGTGTGTGTGTGTGTGTGTGTGTGTGTGTGTACGGACGTATGCTATGACACCACTGAGGAGCCTGCAGAAAAGAGGAATGAGGAGATTTCAAACAAGTGACAGAAGGGAGTTGAGGAGATGATGGAGCCAGCAGAGTGGGAATCAGTCAGGGGGATGGGAGAGAAATGGGGAAGAGAATTAATAAAAATAAAGTTTGTTTGAAAGTGCTGTAATGAAACTTAGTATTGTGTATCCTAATTTAAAATTTTCAATAAATACCTGAGTGGACAGGTCTTGGCATGGAGAATGCCAGATAATAGACTTGATCTCTGTTCTCAGTCTATGAAGTGCTGGGCTTTCTAGAACAGGAGTTCTTCACATCTTTGTGCTCCTAACTCTCTTTCACCTGGGAAATGTTTACGTGACCCCAGTTATATGGGGATATCCAGATCAGTAAGTATTGAGGATACATCTTTCAAAATTTATTTAAAAACAGTTATTGGATATGCATAGAATTTTACTACTCATCAAAGAGAAAAGCAAATGTGCATATTAATGATACACACATGCTTGTTTGTATATCTCAATATTCCAAGGATATGCTAATGAGATGCATGCTGAGAAGTGATAGTAGGGAAATATCACAAGTCTCTCCTTCCTGTAAATTAAGCCACTGTTATTTCTTTAAGGCAGAAAATGTTATTATGGTAAGAATACTGTGATTCATTAACATATAGTGTTCGGGATCTGAACTGAGGGTCTGGGGGTGGGGCAGAGCTCCTTGTCCATGTGTGGAGTGATAGCGTGCTCAGTGCACAGTGGGCATGCTGTGTGTGCAGAGCCAGGGCTGCAGTGAAGTCCTGAGGTGTGGTGTGGGCAGACACGAAACACTCAGGCATATTGCACACTTGATTTTGAACCAAGTTTGGGGTTCTCTATGTTCCCCAAGCCTTGATTGTGGCCTGACTTCTCAAGCCCTCCATGTTTGTGTGTGAGAACCCAGATGGAGTCACTGCCTGTAGTTTAAGAAGCTGGAAGACACAGAGGTGAAAGCCGGAGGTGACTGAGTAAAGATCACCATGGTCTTTCACTAAAGGACACAGACAGCAGGAAGACATCTTTGGGGTAGAACAGAACTGCCTCTGTGGAAAGCCACAGTGGATTTGGTAAAAGGGTGTTTTTCTAGGTGATCGGTGTTCCTTTTGTTATCTGAGGCATTGATTCAGTTAAAGGAGATGACTATTTCTGCTCAGCTCACTTAGTTTTACAAGCATTGCTTATTGGTGTTCATTAATGTCACCTTCCCCCTTTGGCCCTATAATGTTACTTGTATACATGTTTAGAGGGCTGATCATTTGGTTTTGGATAATTAATTGGTATGCTCTTTCTAAGGAAGACTGTTTCTTCCACTCTACATTCATTAGTTGCCAGTGGTTCTTTGTCTAGGATTGAGGACCCATGAGCTTTCCCCATCCACATTGGTATTGGTATGACTATTGGTGGTGTTCTTGTTCAGGTAGCCATGTTAGTAAGACTTCATGGGTATAGCTTCTGACATTTTTTGAGGCACAATCTCACAGCAAACTCCCTGTTCTGTGACTCTTACAATCTGTCTGTCCTCTTAAGCATGTGGACACAAAAGAAATGCCCATTTTGGGTTGTTTTGTTCATTTGTCATTGTGGTTAAGCCTCCCCTGGAAGCGGTCTTTCTCCTCTCAGTTTTTCTGTGAATCTTCATCAGAATTACAAGATTGTGCTAAGATTCACGTGCCTTAATTCTGTTTAACCTCCCTCTTTCTGGTTCGCAGGGGGCAGCCCTGAAGTACTTGCCGACGATCGTCAATGATGTGAAGTTGGTGTTTGATCCCAAGGAGCTCAGGTAATTGCCCTGGAAACAGATGTTTGCCATGTGCAGCTTTTTGTCAGAGCATTCAGTTTGGAGGATGCTCTAGGCTACCTCATCCCTACAGAGGTCAATGCCCTGGATTGGGTGGAATGGATGCGGCTAATTTGCCTTTTTGTAGAGAGGGCTTTACCTGCCAACAGCCACTATTTTGTTGTTGTTGTTGTTGTTGGAAAATGGTTTACAGTACAACGGGACTATGGCCCAAGGTTGTCTTAGTTGTCTTTGTTCCTGTGATAAAATGCCCCGACAAAAACAACACAAGGGAGAAAGT